>JAJKFL010000001.1:3577500-3730000 GCA_021186555.1 Reticulitermes speratus
ACTGAAGATACATCTGTCTGCACTGTATGTAATTGAACATACATCTGTCTGCACTGTATGTAACTGAAGATACATCTGTCTGCACTGTATGTAATTGACCATACATCTGTCTGCTCTGTATGTAACTGACCATACATCTGTCTGCAATGTATGTAACTGAAGATACATCTGTCTGCACTGTATGTAACTGAAGATACATCTGTCTGCACTGTATGTAACTGAAGATACATCTGTCTGCACTGTATGTAATTGAACATACATCTGTCTGCACTGTATGTAACTGAAGATACATCTGTCTGCACTGTATGTAACTGAAGATACATCTTCTGCACTGTATGTAACTGAAGATACATCTGTCTGCACTGTATGTAATTGACCATACATCTGTCTGCTCTGTATGTAACTGACCATACATCTGTCTGCACTGTATGTAACTGAAGATACATCTGTCTGCACTGTATGTAACTGAAGATACATCTTCTGCACTGTATGTAACTGAAGATACATCTGTCTGCACTGTATGTAATTGACCATACATCTGTCTGCACTGTATGTAACTGAAGATACATCTGTCTGCACTGTATGTAACTGAAGATACATCTTCTGCACTCTATGTAACTGAAGATACATCTGTCTGCACTGTATGTAATTGATCATACATCTGTCTGCTCTGTATGTAACTGACCATACATCTGTCAGCACTGTATGTAACTGAAGATACATCTGTCTGCACTGTATGTAACTGAAGATACATCTTCTGCACTGTATGTAACTGAAGATACATCTGTCTGCACTGTATGTAATTGACCATACATCTGTCTGCACTGTATGTAACTGAAGATACATCTGTCTGCACTGTATGTAACTGAAGATACATCTTCTGCACTGTATGTAACTGAAGATACATCTGTATGCACTGTATGTAATTGACCATACATCTGTCTGCTCTGTATGTAACTGACCATACATCTGTCTGCACTGTATGTAACTGAAGATACATCTGTCTGCACTGTATGTAACTGAAGATACATCTGTCTGCACTGTATGTAACTGAAGATACTTCTGTCTGCACTGTATGTAACTGAAGATACATCTGTCTGCACTGTATGTAATTGACCATACATCTGTCTGCACTTTATGTAATTGACCATACATCTGTCTGCATTGTATGTAACTGACCATACATCTGTCTGCACTGTATGTAATTGACCATAAATCTGTCTGCACTGTATGTAACTGACCATACATCTGTCTGCACTGTATGTACTAGTAACTGAACATACATCTGTCTGCACTGTATGTAACTGACCATACATCTGTCCGCAGTGTATGTACTAGTAACTGAAAATACATCTGTCTGCACTGTATGTAACTGACCATACATCTGCCTGCACTGTATGTACTAGTAACTGAACATACATCTGTCTGTACTGTATGTAACTGACCGTACATCTGTCTGCACTGTATGTACTAGTAACTGAACATACATCTGTCTGCACTGTATGTAACTGACCGTACATCTGTCTGCACTGTATGTACTAGCAACTGAACATACATCTGTCTGCACTGTATGTAAACTGACCATACATCTGTCTGCACTGTATGTAACTGACCATATATCTGTCTGCATTGTATGTAACTGATCATATATCTGTCTGCACTGTATGTAACTGACCATATATCTGTCTGCACTGTATGTAACTGATCATATATCTGTCTGCACTGTATGTAACTGATCATATATCTGTCTGCACTGTATGTAACTGACCATACATCTGTCCGCACTGTATGTACTAGTAACTGAAAATACATCTGTCTGCACTGTATGTAACTGACCATACATCTGGCTGCACTGTATGTACTAGTAACTGAACATACATCTGTCTGCACTGTATGTAACTGACCGTACATCTGTCTGCACTGTATGTACTAGTAACTGAACATACATCTGTCTGCACTGTATGTAACTGACCATACATCTGTCTGCACTGTTTGTAACTGACCATATATCTGTCTGCACTGTATGTAACTGATCATATATCTGTCTGCACTATATGTAACTGACCATATATCTGTCTGCACTGTATGTAACTGATCATATATCTGTCTGCACTGTATGTAACTGACCATATATCTGTCTGCACTGTGTGTAACTGACCATATATCTGTCTGCACTGTATGTAACTGATCATATATCTGTCTGCACTGTATGTAACTGACCATATATCTGTCTGCACTGTATGTAACTGATCATATATCTGTCTGCACTGTATGTAACTGATCATATATCTGTCTGCACTGTATGTAACTGACCATATATCTGTCTGCACTGTATGTAACTGACCATATATCTGTCTGCACTGTATGTAACTGATCATATATCTGTCTGCACTGTATGTAACTGACCATATATCTGTCCGCACTGTATGTAACTGACCATATATCTGTCTGCACTGTATGTAACTGGTCATATATCTGTCTGCACTGTATGTAACTGATCATATATCTGTCTGCACTGTATGTAACTGAACATACATCTGTCTGCACTGTATGTAACTGACCATACATCTGTCTGCACTGTATGTAACTGAAGATACATGTGTCTGCACTGTATGTAATTGACCATACATCTGTCTGCACTGTATGTAACTGACCATACATCTGTCTGCACTGTATGTAACTGAAGATACATCTGTCTGCACTGTATGTAATTGACCATACATCTGTCTGCACTGTATGTAACTGACCATACATCTGTCTGCACTGCATGTAACATATAAAAAATTTCACCATTATATGAAGTTCCCGTGGCCTCTGTTACACAATTTCACGAAAATCACGACCCAGTGTCAATTAACCGATGTTTCTTTAAACATACAATCTAGGGCGCATTCCTCAGACCCTCCACAACTTGCGTTTGATCGACCTGGCACAATCCTGCCGTTTGTCCTCTCGCCTTCATACACCTTCAGTTTTCAGTACATATTACTTGTAGCTACCGGCCCACAAAGTATCGATTTCTGCAGGTTATGGATTAGTAAGCAGCAAAGAGATGCCACGTTAGCTCAGTCGATGTGAAAATGCCTCTGCCGTATCCACATGTTTGTATGAACCTCGCTTTATACTTGCAGGAGTATCCATCATCTTGGTTGATGCTAAGCCAAGTAGAAGACGGCGGGAAGTGACGTCATGAACCGGCAGTACAAAGCTGCAAGCGGCATTTGGGAGCGGCAGAAAGAGCAGGAACCCCGAGACGTTGGTTTCTCCGGCACGATTTCTCTTTTATGTTTTATCTACAAAACGAAACGAAGAAGAGCTCCTTCTGTCAATACGGAATTCATTTCCGAATCTCTTCAAAAAAGATTGTATTGACAGAATAAAACACGTGCTTTCTGAAGACTGCATATTTACTGTACCAGAGTCAAGGTACGAATAGATAGCTCAGTCAGTACAGTGATTAGACCTGAGGCCAAGTGACCAAGAACCGTGATTCGATTCTGGATAGTGTCAAAACATTTGTGGTCCACCGCGTCTAGACCGGGCCGGGGGTCTGCATATCCTTCTACCCCGGGGAATAAGGGTACGTGCCCTGGGGTCTGCATATCCTCCTACCCCGGGCAATAAGGGACTTGCCCTGGGGTCTGCATATCCTCCTACCCCGGGAAATAAGGGTACTTGCCCTGGGGTCTGCATGTCCTCCTACCCCGGGGAATAAGGGGTACTTGCCCTGGGGTCTGCATATCCTCCTACCCCGGGGAATAAAGGACTTGCCCTGAGGTCTGCGTATCCTCCTACCCCGGGAAATAAGGGTACTTGCCCTGGGGTCTGCATATCCTCCTACCCCGTGAAATAAGGGTACTTGCCCTGGGGTCTGCATATCCTCCTACCCCGGGGAATAAAGGACTTGCCCTGAGGTCTGCGTATCCTACTACCCCGGGAAATAAGGGTACTTGCCCTGGGGTCTGCATATCCTCCTACCCCGGAATAAGGGTACTTGCCCTGGGTTCTGCATAGCCTCCTACCACGTGGAATAGGGGTACTTAGCCTGGGTTTAAGCGTCAGGGATATAATCAAATAATAAAGTTTAATAATGTACACATTTCTACCCATAACCACCACCATGGAGCAGAATTCTTCTTGACAAACTAATATTGTCTCCTACAGTCCCGAATTTGTCTGCGTTTTACGGAGCAGGAATATTCGCTACCGTGTTCACAACATCCCACCACTGGTCTCTATCCTGAGCCACATAAATCCAGTCAATTATTTTCCAAAATCTTTCTATAAGACCACTTTCAATATTATCACACATCTACTCTTAGTTCTTCCAAGCGCCTCTTTCCCCTTCATGTTTTCCTACGTTTTTATCTCCCATTCATGCCACAGGTCTCGCCAATCCCTTTCCACATTCTCAAAAACCGACTTTGTTTATGCTAAAGGTAAAGTTTTATATCCATATAAAACAAGTATAATTAAAACGGACCTAATCCCACATAATGCTCTTTTCCCTCTATACCATACAAAATTAGTAACCAGGCTGAATTATGTATTAGACGTTCCGTGAAGCGAGACGCGTAAAGGTCACGGTGCGTGCAGTGCGTTCGTGTCGGTCTGAAGCTACACGTACCTCGGCTAGGCACGACGGAGCAGAGGCGTTTCAGTAGCGTCTGTAAACGTAATTAGTTACGTTCGCTTTTTACAGGACTCCTGCTGGTCACTACGTAGCTCAGAACCAAGCAAAGAAATGCGAGTCTCACATATAAGTTTCTACAATCTACCACAAAAATTTTATCTATCCTTCTTTGAATATTAAGGTCACATAATTGAAAATAATTGTAGTTATTGGTTGGATTTAAATAAAATTAATTTAATTATCAGATACACGGTATATATAATATAAAGTTAGTTAAGATACATATTAGCATTCACTGACATAATGTACACTGCGCACGTCTGTGAAAAATGACTTCCTAATGATGGCTATGCTGGTTAGCCGAAACATGTAGCAGTAAAAATAATTACTATGCAGTGGTTGGTAAAAACATTAAAACTTATATGTAAAGCAAATGCACGGCATATGTATTAAGCCCCAATATTCATGATCAAATCTAACAAACTTCAAATTGCAGTGACACATTACAACTCACACGCACCTTCTATCTATACGCATAAAAATTCCATATCCACATGTAGACGCAGAGCAGTAGGTGCGGTGGAATTTAACTAAACACAAATACGATAATCCAATGCTGTTTCCCCTCACACACATGGCACAGTATTGACTGCAGTACATAAAACAATGCAGTATTACTGCCCACAAATCAACCACGTGGATGGAAGACTGGAAACGTCTAGGTAGCAAAGGCTTATATAATTCAAAGATATTCATATTTTATCGCCACGACCCGGATACAAATATCGATTACCTTGGCACGACTCCCTCGACAGAGCACATCAAAAGCATATCTCTAGCGAGTCTCGTATACTAAGGCGACGTATCTCACTGCATTAGGTAACCTACACATTTTGTGATAAGCCTTATTTCGTACGCCGGCAGTTAGACTCTGCCTGAAAATTCCGTATGTGTTTCACACTTGTTTTTTTAACAATAAAAGTTTGCGGACTTGTGTATTGCCACGTCGTGTAGTTTCAGATAAACATGTTTGTTTACTATAAATGTAACCAACAAATACATTGTGTCTACGGAAAGGTCCCTAATAGTCTACATTATATCGAACTGCCACGTTTCGGCCCATAAAGGGCCATTATCAAAATTTAGAGAGGATCGCAGCAGACTAATTCAAAATTTCGGAGTCTGTAGACTAAATTAAATGACGTTTTTACGGCGCTGCTGCTGAGGACTCGAAAGGTCTGGCACTGTATCGTTGTGTGAGTAGATGCGACGTTTCGGTAGAACATCGAAAACCCAGCTTTTCCTCCGTGATTTATTAAACACACAATATTTTACGAAGCGTAAATTTTACGAAGCGTAATTTTCGAAGCTGCACGTTTAAAATAATTTGTCATTATGCGATTAAGAATAAAATTAGTTTGCAGTATTTTACGATAAGCAAAAATGGAGTGCTTGTGTGTATCAACAAGACAGACAATATAATTATAACCTAACACTAAATCGCGTTCGCGTAATCATTGTTGCCGTGTAATAGCAATAAGTATTACATATTCTGAGTGTGTGTCTGTAGTCTTAGTTATCCAGCATGTAGTGCGCATGCGCCGTGTTATATTGTCATCAGTGGCCTGTCTGGCTCTACCATATTTTTCCACATTATCTCATAAACGACAAGATTTTCAGAAAAAAGGTGTTGAACATAAAATACCTGTTCCATTTTCTCCACAAATTTGCCTCAAACGTTTCTCATTGTAAGAAAAATTCAGCGAGATATTATCTAAAAAGTACATAGGTCTTCATGTAAAGTACCCGCTGCTTTTTCACCACGCCAGAACAGCTTCCTACCATGTTATTTCCAATGAATTTTTCACCAATTACCTTACCATTGTAGCAGGGAATTCTGATTTCGAATCTAAGGACTGCCATCCCAGAGAAAGGTGTGGTACTGCGCATTGTCGCCGATCGTTGCTGGTCTCCTTAGCACCCACAACAACGAGGAAAAAGCTTTCGATTGGGTTTCACCTTTTATTATTACAACAATGCGAGTATCAGAGCTAGCTACAACAATGTCTGCAGACTTGTTTTCTCAGAACCACAACAGTTACCCGTCGCATGGTCTTTCCTATTGTTACTGCCCTCTCCTTTTGTCACCATCCTCTCTCCCTAGCGCCGTGGAGACAATCTGCGGTATGCAGGACACTTGGTACTTGGATCTCAACAAGTAAAGAAGAAATTTTTGTTTCGGTGTTAGACATAATAAGAATCGAGCACGATAAAATTCCCTGTGTGCAGCTCTCTCTATTCTGAGCTGACAGTCGGTGCCTCGCTTCCAGCCATAACCACACGACCTGTGTTAACTGCTGACGCCCAACCGAAGTTAAAATTTCAGTGGTTAGTGAATGGATGCGCGGTTATACCATCTAATGTATATAATTACACGTAGTACCAACGTCATTAAACAAAAACAAATCACTCGTTAAAATATCTGTTACAAAATCATTCTTCCTTGATTATATTTACATTTCTTTTTATGTCTTTAGTCTTTTCCCTTACACATGTACTGCTTCCTTAGAAGCCCTTGAAGCTTGATTACATCTAAATTATACAGGGCATATACAAAAGAATGGTGCGGTTTTAATAGTGTTCACTATTACAACCGCACCATTCTTTTGTGTATGCCCTGTATTTAAAACATCAGACGTACTCACAGTAAACACACTGACTCTGCGTTAAAAGACGAACATTTTGACGTTGTTTAGAGAAAAAGCCGTATGTTGTAAGGATCTGAGATTCTGGAAAGTTAGTGGAAGTGGTAGATATATTATCACTGCGAAATAAAGGGATGATGATACGTGAATCAAGTCAGGTGTGTTGGATAGAGTGCAGAGGACAGAATGTTGATTTCAAAAGGACTTTTCTGTTTGAAAAGATTCTGTGTGTGAATGTCACTTTGCGACCACTGTCAGACGGTCAAAAGCGTGAACGGGATATGAAGTTAAGTAAGAAACGAGATAGAAAATGGGTGATGGACTGCTGTAGAGGAAAGAACGATGAACGCAGTACGAGCTTTGCCATCTTTTGTACTACGGAAATGAAAGGAACGGACAGTATCCTGCGTGTATAGGAAAGGCGACGACAGAGACAGAGCTTAGAAGATATCTCGCAGTTGTCTGTCAGTTGTTTAGTGTAACAGCGACACAAGTGACTCCAGTGCAACACTAACTACTTAGCATAATTAAATTTTATCCCTCTAATTTACCACTTACCTTTATCACAAGGTGTGTCTTACGTCTTGATTACGAGATACGAGTTTCGACGCCTATTCTAGCGTCATCAACAGTGCATAGGCAGCGTACGTGGGTTGTTTACGTAAGCGACTTATACGCTGTTGATGATAGGCTTCGAAACTCGTATGTTGTAATAAAAACTTAAGACACACCTCGTGATAAAGGTAGTTCGTAAATGATAATAATAAATCTAAATTAGTAAAGAAATCAAACGCTATGCACAACAAAAATCCCTAGTCAAAGTTCTTCTAGTTAGACACGGTACAGTTTGGCTGACATATACGATGTTTGGGAGGTGATCGAAAGAGTTGACTCAAGCACAAATTTTCTAATTGCATTCAGGAGATTCCCGGCTCGAATCTGGAGTGAAGCCATCAACTATCGAGACTGAACCACCTACTATAGCCTGAAGCACCTACTATCGAGACTGAAGTACCAACTATCGAGACCTGAACCACCTACTATAGCCTGAAGCACCTACTATCGAGACTGAAGTACCAACTATCGAGACTGAACCACCTACTATATAGCCTGAAGCACCTACTATCGAGACTGAAGTACCAACTATCGAGACTGAACCACCTACTATATAGCCTGAAGCACCTACTATCGAGACTGAAGTACCAACTATCGAGACTGAACCACCTACTATATAGCCTGAAGCACCAACTATCGAGACTGAAGCACCTACTATCGAGACTGAAGCATCAACTATCGAGACTGAAGCACCTACTATCGAGACTGAAGTACCAAATATCGAGACTGAAGCACCTACTATCGAGACTGAAGCACCAACTATCGAGACTGAAGCACCTACTATCGAGACTGAAGCATCAACTATCGAGACTGAAGCACCTACTATCGAGACTGAAGTACCAAATATCGAGACTGAAGCACCTACTATCGAGCCTGAAGCACCAACTATCGAGACTGAAGCACCTACTATCGAGACTGAAGCATCAACTATCGAGACTGAAGCACCTACTATCGAGACTGAAGTACCAACTATCGAGACTGAAGCACCTACTATCGAGCCTGAAGCACCAACTATCGAGACTGAAGCACCTACTATCGAGACTGAAGCATCAACTATCGAGACTGAAGCACCTACTATCGAGACTGAAGTACCAAATATCGAGACTGAAGCACCTACTATCGAGCCTGAAGCACCAACTATCGAGACTGAAGCACCTACTATCGAGACTGAAGCACCAACTATTGAGACTGAAGCACCTACTATCGAGACTGAAACACCAACTATCGAGCCTGAAGCACCAACTATCGAGACTGAAGCACCAACTATCGAGCCTGAAGCATCAACTATCGAGACTGAAGCACCAACTATCGAGCCTGAAGCACCAACTATCGAGACTGAAGCACCTACTATCGAGACTGAAGTACCAAATATCGAGACTGAAGCACCTACTATCGAGCCTGAAGCACCAACTATCGAGACTGAAGCACCTACTATCGAGACTGAAGCACCAACTATTGAGACTGAAGCACCTACTATCGAGACTGAAACACCAACTATCGAGCCTGAAGCACCAACTATCGAGACTGAAGCACCAACTATCGAGCCTGAAGCATCAACTATCGAGACTGAAGCACCAACTATCGAGCCTGAAGCACCAACTATCGAGACTGAAGCACCTACTATCGAGACTGAAGTACCAAATATCGAGACTGAAGCACCTACTATCGAGCCTGAAGCACCAACTATCGAGACTGAAGCACCTACTATCGAGACTGAAGCACCAACTATTGAGACTGAAGCACCTACTATCGAGACTGAAACACCAACTATCGAGCCTGAAGCACCAACTATCGAGACTGAAGCACCAACTATCGAGCCTGAAGCATCAACTATCGAGACTGAAGCACCAACTATCGAGCCTGAAGCACCAACTATCGAGACTGAACACAAATTATCGTGATTGGAGCATTAAGCACCAATTATCATGACTAAAGCGAAAACTGTCATGCATAAAAACACCAACCATCGTGACTGAATACACCAACTACATAATTTGACACCGGTGGGATTCGAACTCACAATCATAGTAAGCCTTAAACGCCTTAGACCGAGCGGCCACTGGGATCGGCAAAATGACATATACTGACACAAATTACATATACTGACATAAATTACATATACTGACATAAATTACATATACTGACATAAATTACATATACTGGCACACATTACATATACTGATACAAATTACATATACTGACATAAATTACATATACTGACATAAATTACATATACTGGCACACATTACATATACTGATACAAATTACATATACTGACATAAATTACGTACACTGATACAAATTACATATACTGACACAAATTACAACTTTGCTGTGTCTTCAGGCCAGAAATCTGAAATATTTCAGTTATGTCCTTATACGATCCATTTCAAAATGAGCACAAAACAAACCTCCCAACTCTTGTGCAGGATCTACCACCTTCAGTGGGATTTGCTAAACGAGCGTTTCGCTCCGCCACTTAGAAGAAAATACTTGTCACAGGTCTTTCCTGATTTCGAACCAAATTTACCCTCGGGTTATTAACAAATAACGACGATGCCTGCGGAAACAAGTGACAGGTTGGCGAGTGCCAGAGCCACTGCTAGCTTACAGCTATACCTGTATAGCCGTTGAGAACAAAAGAGCCCACAAACCTCGAGGTTTGACCGCACAGTCGGAAATTTTTTACGAAAGGTGTGACACAAATACTGACGGAAGAAACAAGCAATTACTGCTTTAATCTAGGTAATGTGTTACTTCAAAGCGTCGAAATGTAGCAGCCAATTAAAAAGTTCAGATATCTCAAATAAATTATCACACATGAGTAGCCGACAGAATATCATTCCGATTGTAACCTTACAAGGCCATCTCATTCCGCCAGTACTTCAACGTCAAACCTGAAAGCACACGGCTGGTCACAGCAAAACACTGCACAGTTTTAGTTCCTGTATGGACCAGGACATACATACAAGTAACAAACGGCTTGAAAAAATCAAAGAATAAGTTCCAAATATGAGGAGAAAGAAGCAGGTCAAAGCACTAAATAGCAAGAAGGCAAAGAATGGCGAAGTGTATGTCTTTTAACACTATATAAGCTGTCTTGAGGAATTCCGTTCGTTTTCGGGAGTCACACAAGCATTGCCAATCAATCAATCCATCAGCCACTATGCCTCATCCTATAAGCATATTATCAAAAGTCTTAAACGTGAAAATTTACCTGTTCCTAGACATAAATAAATAACACAATGATGTGGCTAGTTGCGAGACTCTCAACGCGGAAGCCTGGTTTCATTCCCAGGCCAGTCCATGTGGAATTTGTGGTGGACACAGTTGCGCTGGGACTTCGATTACCGCTGTCAGTATGATACCTATATACCATATATATTTACCTATATCTGACGCTACATAATCTTAGCAATTAACAGCGCCATGAAATAAATTATTCAAGTTTCTCGTAAAGCGACTCCAAGGACATTTGGTGCGTTATTTTTAGTGTTAGGTATTATATCGCAGAAATGAGGGTTTCGTATCTCTCCTTGTGGGTGGAAATGAGGTAACCTCTAATTTATTAAACCAAGGATACTGCAATTCCGATACCAGAATAATCAGGTTTACCATCTGGGTGCATGCAAAAGTAGTCGAAGGGTATGACAACGAGAAGCACTAATCTCAGTTTGCCTTTACATATTAGTAACACAAAGCACTGCGCTGCCCTAAAGCTAGGAATTAACGCCATTCATTAGGCTGTATAACTTGTGAAATACGTCGAGAGGTCAAGAACAGGCAATAAGCATTATAAGAAATTTGGGTCCATAAAGTCAGAACCAGACCATCAAAGGAATTCAACAAAACGAGAAAATCTAAAAGTAGAACACGTGGTAGATGAAATTCAGAGCTACCAAAAGAATTGGCTACAACACGTTAAAAGGATGGAAACACTCACGAATACCCAGGATGGCACTGCACTACAAACCAAAAGACAATAGCGACATAGGTCGACCAAAAACAAGACGGAGAGATCACAGCATCTTCAAGATTGAAATTTCACAGGAGAGGACCGAGGTGTCTACATCTGTTTACGTTTATGATGATGATAATAAAAAGTCAGAGCCAAAAGGTCATAAATAAAAGGCATTGAATATTTGAAACACGAGTTCCTGTGTTTCTGTTTTTTTATTCTTCACTTATTCGCTTTTTGCAGCAGACCCACTTTACGTCGCAATCATCACTTCCCATCTTCCAGTAGGTGGGATTACGTAAAGTGAGAATCGCAGAACCAAGTTAAATGTATATGTCGTATTAACGTGACAAGGTGTAACACCTACGAGTATTGTAAGACGCCTTTAAATACCTCACCGCCACAAGTCTTTGCCAAGTGTCGTACTCCAAGTGAACACCATGCAGTCCGCCGTTCTGCCTTTCGCAGTGCTGTCACTTCTTCCTGGGTTATTATACGGTAAGTAACGTCTAAAAACGCTTAAAACCTCACATTAAGTTACTGCAGTACCTCGATTTTCTTCAGGATTTCTGCGTCTCTGCAATTTCTTCATTAGCTCGTGTTCCTAAATCAAACCAACTGTGACGTAACTCTATGTGTTTGCACCGTCAGAGGCACCTACTGTGTCGGGGTCGGCAGAAGCAGTTAACCTTTTTCTGTGGGGATCTACGTCAGTTACGTAACAGCCTCCATATAACCAACTATGATAAATTTAGTCAAGGGAATATAATATGGAAGACTCTATAGAATTCGTAAAATTTCATGAAAGGAAAGTTGTATGAGAAACAAAATTGGAAAATAGCTTCGAAAACGAAACACAAACCAACAAAAATGATTCATAAGAAATAAAGACACACGCCTAAGGCCAGAGCCATCTATGAAATAAAACAGAAGCGTAAAAAACGTTACGAAAAGTAAACGAGAAGAACCTACCATATTTATCGGCCTTCAATATTACTTGCTAACCGGCAGGTAGGATACAACACACAGAAATGTTTGGAAGTTTATCAGTTCTAAAATACTGAGTCGCCCGTCTAATTTCGTGCAGGCCGTCTCGTCATTTGCATTTAGACACTTACTGCTCTAAAATTGCCCTTCGACCTCTGCGTCTGAGAACAATTTAGAATTAGGGGAATGGTGTTGTGTTTATAGAATCTTAGGCGACATTTCCCCGTCTGCTCCAATACTTACAGCCTTGATGTAAAAATCCATGTTCTAAACCGCATCTTTCACATCTCGAATTTCTAGAGCAAAATGGCGCTCAATCCTATTTAAGACACACAATTTTCAAGATTAATGATCAAAGATTAACCCTTTTGTTGGGTTAGCCAATCTTTCTTTGACTACTATTACATCTAAATGTAATCACCTTCTGTTTTGGAAAAGCGATTCTGCTGCATTATCTGAGGTGGATCTTCCATAGTTTTCCTCAGGGTTTTCACTGTTCTTTAATTAAAACAACATATATATTTTCTCATCTTTCTCTTATTCATTAACAAGTTTGATTAATGGATCATTTATAAATCGTCTGCCTTCCACGAACGTCATGATCCACGCGTTTGAAATTTATTCCATTGTTCTTGAAGAATCGGTTAGTTATTTCCATATCAATGTTTCGATTCCAAAATTACACGTTTTGTACACAAAATTATACGTTTTGTACACAAAATTATACGTTTTGTACACAAACTGCGTGAAATAAATTACAAAACATTGACAAAGAGGAAAAGGAGGGTGATGATGATGTATAGTGGATGAAAACATTTTAACAGTGTAACATTGCAACATTGTAACATTGCAACATTGCAACATTGTAACAGCGCAACATTGTAATATTGCAACATTGTAACAGTATAACATTTCAACATTGTAACATTGCAACATTGCCACATTGTAACAGCGCAACATTGTAACATTGCAACAGCGCAACATTGTAACATTGCAACAGCGCTACATTGTAACATTGCAACATTTCAACATTGTAAAATAGCAACATTGCCATATTGTAACAGCGCAACATTGTAACATTGCAACAGCGCTACATTGTAATATTGCAACATTGTAACAGTGTAACATTGCAACATTGTAACATTGCAACATTGCAACATTGTAACAGCGCAACATTGTAACATTGCAACAGCGCTACATTGTAATATTGCAACATTGTAACAGTGTAACATTTCAACATTGTAACATTGCAACATTGCAACAGTGTAACAGCGCAACATTGTAACATTGCAACAGCGCTACATTGTAACATTGCAACATTGCCACATTGTAACAGCGCAACATTGTAACATTGCAACAGCGCTACATTGTAATATTGCAACATTGTAACAGTGTAACATTTCAACATTGTTGCAACATTGCAACACTGTAACAGCGCAACATTGTAACATTGCAACAGCGCAACATTGTAACATTGCAACATTGCCACATTGTAACAGCGCAACATTGTAACATTGCAACAGCGCTACATTGTAACATTGCAACATTGCCACATTGTAACAGCGCAACATTGTAACATTGCAACAGCGCTACATTTTAATATTGCAACATTGTAACAGTGTAACATTTCAACATTGTTGCAACATTGCAACACTGTAACAGCGCAACATTGTAACATTGCAACAGCGCAACATTGTAACATTGCAACATTGCCACATTGTAACAGCGCAACATTGTAACATTGCAACAGCGCAATTGGGGCTGTAATTGATGATGGTGACGACGATAATTGTGCTGGTGGTGAAGTTCAGTTACTCCAGAAGTACAGTTACTCCAGAAGTTCAGTTACTCCAGAAGTTCAGTTACTCCAGAAGTACAGTTACTCCAACAAATACAAATTCCTTCAAGTTTCAGCACAAGGCTACAAGCAATCTTGGCATGCCTATATTACACCATTACTGCATTTTTCCCAAAGCTCTAGACGTATGCTGTCCGGGCGCCGGATGCTACGACGTGGGCGTCCCATGGATCTCACTCGATCGCCTTGTGCCACCACCCACGTGTATAAACGACCCGGTTAAATATCTATACTCTGACAGGTATGAAGAATGTTATTGAATAATTGCGTTTATTACTTACACTTTAGAATTTGAGTTTCTAAGTCAGCAGTAAGATATGTGACAGTAATACACAACGGGGTACCGAGATAGTTATACATCAGTAGAAAACACACTTCTATGACCTTTGACACTTCTTTATTTCGCACGTATAAAATTCAAGAAGTATCTCACACTGCATAATTCGGTCTCTATGGATCACTTTCCAGACTTTTTACAGCAATAATGTTGTTACTTTTGATGCTCAATATGCAGTTTGTTTACTCTCTGAGGCTACTACTTTCCAATTATATTATTATTATTATTATTATTTACTGCAATTGGGTTTTCACACGGTGGCAGTAGTCCTTACACTAGTACACACAATACAAATGTTTTCACCCGGTGGTAGTAGTCCTTACACTAGTACACACAATACAAATGTTTTCACCCGGTGGCAGTAGTCCTTACACTAGTACACACGATATAAATGTTTTCACCCGGTGGCAGTAGTCCTTACACTAGTACACACAATACAAATGTTTTCACCCGGTGGCAGTAGTCCTTACACTAGTACACACAATACAAATGTTTTCACCCGGTGGCAGTAGTCCTTACACTAGTACACACAATACAAATGTTTTCACCCGGTGGCAGTAGTCCTTACACTAGTACACACAATACAAATGTTTTCACCCGGTGGCAGTAGTCCTTACACAAGTACACACAATACAATGTTTTCACCTGGTGGCAGTAGTCCTTACACTAGTACACACAATACAAATGTTTTCACCCGGTGGCAGTAGTCCTTACACTAGTACACACAATACAAATGTTTTCACCCGGTGGCAGTAGTCCTTACACTAGTACACACAATACAAATGTTTTCACCCGGTGGCAGTAGTCCTTACACTAGTACACACAATACAAATGTTTTCACCCGGTGGCAGTAGTCCTTACACAAGTACACACAATACAAATGTTTTCACCTGGTGGCAGTAGTCCTTACACTAGTACACACAATACAAATGTTTTCACCCGGTGGCAGTAGTCCTTACACTAGTACACACAATACAAATGTTTTCACCCGGTGGCAGTAGTCCTTACACTAGTACACACAATACAAATGTTTTCACCCGGTGGCAGTAGTCCTTACACAAGTACACACAATACAAATGTTTTCACCTGGTGGCAGTAGTCCTTACACTAGTACACACAATACACATGTTTTCACCCGGTGGCAGTAGTCCTTACACAAGTACACACAATACAAATGTTTTCACCTGGTGGCAGTAGTCCTTACACTAGTACACACAATACACATGTTTTCACCCGGTGGCAGTAGTCCTTACACTAGTACACACAATACAAATGTTTTCACCCGGTGGCAGTAGTCCTTACACTAGTACACACAATACAAATGTTTTCACCCGGTGGCAGTAGTCCTTACACTAGTACACACAATACAAATGTTTTCACCCGGTGGCAGTAGTCCTTACACTAGTACACGCAATACAAATGGACATATAATATACATGAAAGTAACAATACAAAACAAACTATACACAATTACAAAACAAAATACATACATTAAATACAAGTTCACACATTAGATCACCGTACACACATTACAAATATATATATTATTATTCAATTTTTATTGTTATATAAACTGCGTAACCATATTTAAAGGTATACAAATATAAAGTTAAAACCATATGAAATGCATTACGAAGCAAGATAAAATGTAAAGTCTAACGTCAAACACCAGAAGTAAACTCTTTCATATTAAAATCAATTGAGCAAGGGTCTTAATTAATAAGGAACCAGTTTCTGTTTTCTGATGTAATTTTGCTATTTTTATATCTGTGTAATACAATAAAAAATTCGCCTATGAGAATAATTATAGTCTGGAGTGGGCCTTGCATTTACAGTCCTTGTGCTAGAATCACACATCCAACAGCTCTAAAAAGTAGCACGCTGCTTGGTAGCTGATCCTACAATCACAGAATCACAATGAATGCACATAACAGTTTCCAAAGTATACAAAGTTGCTGCCATATTTTTCGCACATTCTAAACACGAAAACTTTCATTTCTGTCACAGATCTAATCCTCAGTACCCAGTCGTCTTTTCAACAAAGAACGTCTCAAAAATTAAAGACTATTACGACGCAACAAAACCAACGCTGATATTATTCCACGGGTGGCTGGGGTCTGAGGATTCATCGGAAGTGAGGAACATATCAGGAGTCTATTTGGAAAAGGTGAGTGTCGCAAACTTCTTTTTATGATACGAGACTTCAGTTCTGCACTTCTGTGAATATCAGGGCTAGATGTTGTTCTATGTAACACCGTATAATCTGTTACACAACGACAACAACGATTAGAGTTATATAAATATATACCTCAAAATAACTGAGTTATTGAATGGGTAATTGAAAGGATTTCAGGGCACTTATTTTGTTCGGCATATTTCGAATGAATCACTTTATGCTAGACCGAGACAGAAATCGAGCTGTATGAGCTTCGTTGTAAAGTTGGTAAGGACAGCCTGTTTAAAACTGGGACTGACTTAGTGTGAGATGGCAGAGGATTTCACTAAAAGAAATTATGTTAATATTCCAATAGGAACCAATATTAAGTCTGGTTAAGGAGGCAGGCTTGTTTTTTACTTTACAAGTATAGGCTAGAAGACGGAATAATTTCACGATTGGAGAAGCAAAACTTCCACTGGCAATCGCGATTACATCGTTCCATGAGCCCATCCAACCAGAATGTTCGATATGTATCGAGAGGTATCTTCCATTCTGTAAGACGGTTGGAACGTGAATTTGATAACCCTTATCCATCTAGTACCTTGCATTATAGCAACATTCTTCATGGCATGTGGATTTGTTATGCATCAAGACATCTTAACTTCTCTCAACATCACCTCAACATTTAATTGTGTATTTTCCTTCCAGGTTGATGCCAATTCCATTTTTGTGGACTACGCTAAGATTGCTCTTGACCCGGTCTACGCACAAGCAGCGTCAAACGTCAGAGTAGTAGCTACATACGTGATCAAGTAAGCAAAATATGCTCCCAGCAGTCCGTAACATTGCGGCTGATAAGCAGGAAGTGTCGCAAGAATTACGTAATGTAAGCGGTGTCGTAGCAGTCCCTTTATTGATACAGTGACGTAGTTATCTGTACGTTACTTACGAGCGTCACACTCACCTATAGTAAGAAAGAGATTTCAATTAAAGCCAATGATATATATACGTAAATAGGACTGGATGGTATGGGCTTACATTTTTTGAGAAATGACGGGGTGAACCATCGCCTCCCGTCAAAAGAAGAGAAATTCCTGTCTAGCCAGGAAATGTTTTTGTTACGAAGGACTCTCCTCCATAAATTTAGTCAGACGAAACGTGTTTTCCTGTCTAGCAAGGAAATGTTTTTCTTACGAAGGACTCTCCTCCATAAATTTAGTCAGACGAAACGTGTTTTCCTGTCTAGCCAGGAAATGTTTTTCTTACGAAGAACTCTGCTCCATAAATTTGCTCAGGCGAAACGTGTTTTCTTGTCTAGCCAGGAAATGTGTTTCTTACGAAGGACTCTGCTCCATAAATTTACTCAGGTAAAACGTGTTTTCCTGTCTAGCCAGGAAATGTTTTTCTTACGAAGGACTCTCCTCCATAAATTTACTCAGACGAAACGTGTTTTCCTGTCTAGCAAGGAAATGTTTTTCTTACGAAGGACTCTCCTCCATAAATTTAGTCAGACGAAACGTGTTTTCCTGTCTAGCCAGGAAATGTTCTTCTTACGAAGGACTCTGCTCCATAAATTTGCTCAGGCGAAACGTGTTTTCCTGTCTAGCCAGGAAATGTGTTTCTTATGAAGGACTCTGCTCCATTTAAATTTACTCAGGTAAAACGTGTTTTCCTGTCTAGCCAGAAAATGTTTTTCTTACGAAGGACTCTGCTCCATAAATTTACTCAGATGAAACGTGTTTTCATGTCTAGCCAGAAAATGTTTTTCTTACGAAGGACTCTGCTCCATAAATTTAGTCAGACGAAACGTGTTTTCCTGTCTAGCAAGGAAATGTTTTTCTTACGAAGGACTCTCCTCCATAAATTTAGTCAGACGAAACGTGTTTTCCTGTCTAGCAAGGAAATGTTTTTCTTACGAAGGACTCTCCTCCATAAATTTAGTCAGAAGAAACGTGTTTTCTGTCACGTCCGTGCTTTTGACTCTTTCAGGATGGTGCAACTTTTACTTTCGTTAGGAACTGCTCCATCTGAGATACACCTCATTGGATTCAGCTTAGGGGGACAATTAGCATCTTATATAGCCAAGGCTATACCTGGAATTGGAAGGCTAACAGGTAAATACATTTTAAATATCACTTTATGTTTTTGCAGAAAATTTAAAGAAACAAAGAATATATGATCTCAAACACAGATCCTTGTTTATATTTATATTTAGAAATCATTAACTCTAGTTACAGAGAAGAGAATAATTATTTGTTACAACTAAGTTCTGTTCAGAAATTTTTTGTAATATTTCGGCCAAACAACAAAGCTTCATGCAAAGGAGAATACAGACCGTGCCATGGCTCAGGCGGTTAGTCGCCGGCCTCTCACAGCGGAGACCCGGGTTCGATCCCGGGTCAGTCCATGTGGGATTTGTGGTGGACAAAGTGGTACTATGACAGGTTTTCCTCCGAGTACTTCGGTTTTCTCCTGTCAATTTCATTCCACCGGTGCTCCATTACTTAGAAAAACGGTAAAAAACTAATCATCTTTATCACAGGGTTGCACAATAAGCCTCAAGGCTGCGGTGAGTTCGTAGCGTCTGCTGCGGGGCCCTTCACTAGAAAAAAAAATACAATCGACGTAGATTTTAAGAATAAAACTAACAATGCCTGAAACGAAACTGAGAATGTCAAGTGGTGCCATCTGCAGTGCCGTAGCTGCTTAACGAAAAGCGATTTCTTGCTAGAAGAATCCCCATTTCTTGCTATTACAAGCGTTTAGATACTATGTACAATGGTTACTACAAGTAACGATAATTTTAAAGATAAAAATATTGCAATTTACCCAAAGAGTGCAGGGATAAATTTTGGGAATTAAAAGTGGTAACAGTTCCTCTGCACACCAAGACAATATATTAGGTACAGCATATATATATATATATATATATATATAAATATAAAGTTCTCCCTAGAACAGGCCATAAAGGCCCAGAGGGGAGTAGAGGTATAGCTCTACTCTTCCTTTAACCTCGGCACTAGCTGGGGGTGGATGGTCAACTCCACGCCCCGGCCGCTTTACCTCCAGGAATGACCCGGTACCCATTGTACAGGAGGCTGGGTGAGCACCAGGGTCGGTCTGGACGGCTGCGAAAAATCTCGCCCCCTCCGGGATTCGATCCCCGGACCGTCCAGCTCGTAGCGAGTGGCTATACCGACTGAGCTAACCCGGCCCATATATATATATATACATATACAGGGCATACACAAAATAATGGTGCGGTTTTAATAGTGTTCACTATTAAAACCGCACTATTCTTTTGTGTATGCCCTGTATATATATATGCATGCTTGCTTAGCTTGGGCGCTAGACTGAATTGAGTGCTTAGAGTAAATATTTGGCCGCTTTAATGCCGAGGAATGCGTCCTGTTTCCTGCTGAATAGGAGCTTGAGCTTGTGCTGGAGGAAAGAGAAAACTTTGGTCTTCTAGGTAATCGAACCTCGATTCGTCGGTCCGCTACCTCATGGCCTAGACACTATAAAAACAACGCCCTTCAATTCTGCTAAGGATATGTTCCATATGACAGATAATTAAATCCACTGTACAGAGATCTCCGGACATTCTGCATAAAGAAGGATCTGAACCCCGTCTTGTACTTTAATCGCAATGCTGGACCAAAGCCCATGTCTTTGTCTACGCAGAGATAACAGTATAACAGCCCAAGGGGACGGCATTAAGGCTGAATCCTCTGATAAGCTGTAAACGTAAGCACACACGTGTCATTAAACTTTAATTCCTTACTCTAAATTCCGATTGCTGACTCTTCGACTACAGGTGTGTGTGTGTGTAGGTCCGTATTGCAGACAAAGATATGCCACGACTAAATCTACAGTTAGCGATCCCAGTGGCCGCGCGGTCTAAGGCGTGGGTTTGCTGCCGCTCTCTTACTGGGATTGTGGGTTCGAATCCCGCCGAGGGCATGGATGTCTGTCTGTTGTGAGTGTTGTGTGTTGTCAGGTAGAGGTGTCTGCGACGGGCTGGTCACTCGTCCAGAGGAGTCCTACCGACTGTGGTGTGTCTGAGTGTGATCGTGAAGCCTCGATAATAAGGAGGCCCTGGCCTACTAGGACTGTTGGGTTCGAATCCCGCCGGGGCATGGATTCTGTCGCTTTGAGTGTTGAGTGTTTTCAGGTAGAGTTCTCTGCGACGGGCTGATCACACGTCCAGAGGAGTCCTACCGAGTGTGGTGTGTCTAAAGTGTGATCTTGAATCCTCGAACAATGAGGCGGCCTAGGCCCCCAAGGGGCTGTCTAGCCATTAGAAAAAATCAGCAGTTTAGAAATAGCATACTGCGCATGTCAGAATCTACATTGGTATGATTTTGACACGATCAATTGTAATGCAATACAACAGGAATCGCGATAAGATCATTCTTGGAACTTAGTGAACTGACATTTTTTATCCGAAAAAGTAACATTTATGCTGAAAAAAATTCTAGCGACATGAGCTTAGAATTAGATGAGAGTCTACCTGCAACGTATCCGCCTTTGTTGTCAGATTTTACACGCAGAATGCACGTGATCACTGAACTTTAGTTACACTCCTTCTGCAAACAAATTAGCGGTTCCCTGTGTTGTCTGAAGCGCAGTAACGACTGCAAAAACAGACAGGCAACCAACAGTTTTAATTGTGCCGCTCGGAATGCAAGTGAACACGCCTAAACACTTTGTGAAGCACCGCCATGTAAATGTTTTATGTTATTACAGATTTTCTTGGAGGTTAGAATTATATTAAGGCTTCAATATCACAGCATCACGCAGTCTTGTTTGTGGTTACAAAATATTTCGCAGGAATGCTTTCCTTTTATTTTAAGACCAGAATTGGCAAGATGACGTTTGTGGTGCTAAGAAAGAGCGACATGCTGGTAACTTCCTATAATACTACAGGATTGCCTAACCTACAAAATCCAAGAACAACACAAATTATTACATTTTGTAGTATTAATTGAGTCGTGGTTACACAGTGTAGATGTCTGTATAAGTAAATTGCCAGTTACGGTTAGCCCGTTAACCGAAGTGTCTGCCATACTGGCTATAAAATTATGCTTCTGTTTGAAGCAAATATTTGTGTCCAAATTTAATTCAGTCTCTGATTCTACGCCAGTGAAATACAGGGTTTTTCAAAAAGATGGACCCAATTTTAAACCACTATATTTCACGATGGCAACATATTAAAATTACACAAAAAATTACAAACGGTTTAGTGAGCCATCAAGTTTTACTAACTATTTCATAAATGCTCTATTTGCCCTCCACCTGCTGCACGAACAACACCGAGACGATAGTTGAATTCGTCCCAAATGCTTCTCAGAGTGTCTTCTTCCACTGAAGTCACCGCCGCCGTGATTCTGTTTTTGAGGTCATCCAGATTAGTCGCTAATGGTGGCACAAAAACAAGGTATTTGACGTATCCCCACAAGAAAAAGTCGCAGGGTGTAATGTCTGGGGATATTGGGGGCCAAGAGTGTAGCGCCAAGTCTTGGGGTCCCGTGCGACCTATCCAACGTTGAGGCAATGTGTCATTTAGAAAACTTAGAACCTGCATCTAGCGGCGGTCATTGGAAACTCTATGTCCCGCCCTTTCAAGTGGTAAGAGTTTCATTCATGGGCGGTTCGTGGTTGCAGAGATTTAGCGATTTTAAATCGGGTCCATCTTTTTGAAACGCCCTGTACAGTGAAGTATAGACAGATACAGACAATAGAATTTGCAATACTTCGCCTTCTCGTAATGGGAGCCTAAATAGACTTGCGTGGTTTTAAGTTCTTAGAGAATTTCTGTTGAAGATACAAGTATTGTGGAATATGACGCCGTGTCGATTTGTAATTAATTCCCGACGTTATAAGCATTTATAGTGCCTTAATATTCAAGGTAAAGTACCCTAAGATGTATCGACAGTTCATCGTTTGACGCTAAAATGAGGGTATTACGACCTTTCGAAACGTTGGTAACTACTCAACAATCGACATGGTAAAACATACAAGAACACTTGAATCTTCAATTTCTGCTTCCCTAAAATTCATGCAACTAAGGTAAGAGGAAAGACAGCATACTGGCTACACTTGAATGGCCCTTTAACATTAACACAAAGAGTTTCTTAGTTCGGCTGTGGCTGTGCGTGTTTATTACTGTATATCCGATTCTGAATGAGAGTGACCAATTACTTAACAGGATTGGAACCAGCTGGACTATATTTTTCGAACCAGAGCTGTGAGGTACGTTTCTGTAAGGGTGACGCAATATTTACGGAAGCGATCCACACGAATGGAGATCCTCTCTTGGGACTTGGAACATACAATGCAGACGGTAAGGTTTTTGGTTGCGGTATAGTATTGGAACCAACATGACAGATAAAGTAGAGGGACACGTAGAACTAAATAGGTGGCAATTACCGTAAGATAACTGAAATTTGAGAATAGGTTTGTGTAAAGTTTTGTGGGAATTGCATGTACATAGGTCATATAATCAGGGTCATTAGTTGCCAGAATAATCAATTTAAATTTAAATAAGACACGTATGACATTACTCAAAACAGTAGAACTTTCATCACAGCAAAGAGAAATGATTAAACTACACTTAAATTTAAACTACGGTTTTCCGGTGGCAAATCTTCTACTCAAAATCTGATTTAATATAGTTTAAAACCACAGAAAATAACTGAATTCGGACTACGTCAGCAATTAAGAGGAGAAAGAATGTACATGTCCACAACAATTATTTTATGGAGGACTCCTTTCTTCTGGGATATGAGTTTGCGTCACTGGGTCAACCCTTCCTTAGAATTAGGAAGAATTTAACACCCTTATATTCTGGGGTCTCCAGTGGCCGTGCGGTCTAAGGCGTGGGTCTGCGGCCGCTCGATTACTAGGATCGTGGGTTCGAATCCCGCCTAGGGTATGGATGTCTGTCTGTTGTGGAGTGTTGTGTGTTGTCAGGTAGAGGTCTCTGCGACGAGCTGGTCCCTCGTCCAGAGAAGTGCTACCGACTGTGGTGTGTCTCAAATGTGTGTGACCATGAAACCTCGAAGAAACGAGGAGGCCCAGGCCCATATAGGGCTGTCGAGCCATAGAAAAAAAAATATTCTGGGGTCTATACAAACTTTCTTCCATTGAGGAACTCTTAAACTAGTTCTTCTTATCCCAAGAAACTCCTACCTGTAAAATCGTTTACAGGCCAGAAAACTAAAGAGGCAGTTTGTAGCGCTAGGAAGCTACTCAAGTATTTCCAACTCCCAGACAAAAATTCCCGCAATATTTCGAGGGATATTTGGAATTTTTGATGGTATTTAAAAATTTCTGTTTAATTTTTCCACGATTTTCCGCGGAACTTCCAAAGATGTTCTGCAGAATTGTGGTTGGGACTACTGCCCTACAAATCTATTTGCTGCCCGTCCTTGTAAACGGTCAGTATTCTTACCCTCAGTATCAGTGCCACCTTTTATACCTAAAAACCCCCACAATCTCGGTCAGAGTCACCTATACAGGCGCTAAGCATGGATTAAGTCCGTTTTACCTTGCGCCTATAAATTACGCATATATTTGTTACTTCGTGTTGACAGATAAGATTCAGCATAATAACTGAAGAGAATAAACGTTGCATTCACCTTGCATTTTTGCTTAATTAAACAATATTATACCAACAAATGCACACAGACATTTAATGTCAATAGTATCTTTTATTAATAGCTTTTCCCAGTAAGTATTTCGGCGTGTTTACATCGCCATCTTCAGTGGGTCTATGTTAGAAAACTTCAACGACTCCCTGAAGATGGCGATGTAAACACGCCGAAATACGTATTGGCGAAAGCTATTAATAAAAGATACTATTGACATTACATGTCTGTATGCATTTGTTGGTATAATATTGTTCAATAAAGAGAACAAAGTTTGCAATACTGACAGCTACAAGTGCGAGTGTTGGAAAATCAAATTATTCTCAGTGGACACACTTGCCTCTACTAATGGTGACTTGATGCACATAAATCACGGAATTTGGCGTTCGGCACACTAAGCACAAAATTTTTTCATACGTACAAGATATACTGAAGAACTGCTGTGTAGTGCATTGTATATATATATATATATATATATATACAATGCACTACACAGCAGTTCTTCAGTATATCTTGTACGTATGAAAAATGTGTGTGTGCATATATATATATATATATGCACACACACAGATATAGATGCACATGTGTTACAATAAACCAAAGCTAAATGTTAGAAGGCAATAAATTGAAACACAATTTATGGACACTAAATGGTAGCATTTATCCATTAACAGTGCAAGTTTTTACAGCACGTAAATGAATTTTCATTTAGACGTTCAATAAACGTGGCGATATTGCATGTGTGACGTATAACCCTGTGCTTTGCCTCCTGATCCTCTAGCTGACGTTAATTTCTGGGTAAACGGAGGCTGGGAGCAGCCGAACTGTGGCATTACGGTAAATCCATTTTTCGTGCTGGCGAGCAGCGATATCACGAACCCTGACGGTAAGTACTCTATTGCTTAAAGCAGTCAGACATGTGTAATTGTGTTACAAGCTGTCAAAGATGTTTAAAATAGAAATCGGATACTTCTAATTCCTTGTAGGAAATCTTAATGGAAATCAAGAGTTAAATTATCTCAAATCACATACTGAACCTTGGAGGCTTGTGAACCCAAAAAGCACCAAATTTATGTAATTTAATCACGGCTTACTGAACGATGATGTCTGTAGTTCAGGACCTGTAGAAGCAGACCTTGCGGTGACCAGTGAATAATAAAGTTGATAAGATTTGGAAGGAAAGGACCGTTACGCAATTTGCGTATTAATCCCTGTTGTTCAGGCAGACTCAGGGACTCTACGGTATTACTCAAGATTGCTGCTTTTTGGGCCTAAGTCCTTTTTAAGAATTACTGAACATGAAACGGGAGTGTTATCTACACAGCAGCAAAACTGATATCAGAAATACACACTTTTCTAACGTTACGTTACAAATTCTGCCATCTTAAAAGCCTAAACTTAGGAGCCTTAAACATTTGCCTGCCAGACTAATGTTACCATCAATTTAAAAATGAAAAAATTCTTCGAAACTTTCTGTGTATGAAAACTGAGAGGCGAAGTATTGTATAAAACTTTAATTAAGCAAATATATTTCTTTACTTTTCAGACCTTATGATTCAACTCGCATGTTCTCATTACCGGTCTACGCTAATTTACGCAGAAGCCTTAGCAAGTTCTTGCACTTTCTGGGGTGTGACAGCCAACAATAACAACATATGGGAAAGGTACGATACATAGAAATTGGAGAGTCAAGGGGATGTTAATTTGGGGCACTGAACATACAGGATGGCGGGGTTTTAGCGTTTAGGTCGGTGGTGCAGTTGGTTGAGGCACTGCGCTACAAGCCGGAAGGTCGAGGTTTCGATTCCCGGTGAGGCCATTGGGATTTTCCATTGACTTAATCCTTCCGACCGCACTATGGCCCTGGGGTCGACACAACCTCTATGAGAAATAAGTACCAGGGGTATCTCCTGGGGGGTAATGGCGGTCGGTGCTTAGGGCTGATAACTATGCCATCTTCATATGCCAATTTTCTAGAAATTCTGGAAACCTCAACCTCCTGAAACCCTCAGGGACTGTCCAGATCTTTATGGGGCTAGCTTTACCTCTTAGGTTTTAGGTACTCCCTTCTATTGTCACAGTGCCTTATGGCACGTCAATGCTTCATTCCCAGCACACAGTCAATGAATTTCTCACGCACTGATTTAAGCAGCAGTTCATTAAGGCTTATTGAGCGTTGCGGTACAACTGTATCCAATTTATCCTCAGCGATACGTGCAGTTGTGTGGTGATCTTTTCACTTCTAAGATTTCAAGAAGCGGAAAAGTCTCCAGCTCCGTTAGATAGGACTCTGGACAGGCCGAAAATTTGGAATAATTTCTGCCCTACGAAAAATATAAAACTCGTCTTCCATCCGAATGTCAGTCATTTAGTAAACCGGGTGAAGTGAAAATCTGTTTAAAACAGAAATGTCACTTTCTGTGAAGCTTTGTGACAATTATTTGAATATTAAAACAAATTTTTATGTTGAATTTTGCAGAAAGAAAAGTCCAGTACACGCCTAATAATGGTATAAGGTATGTAATGAACAAAAAGCTTTAGAAATGTTTTTTGTTCATTACAGGTAATTTAAAATTTTTATAGCAGTTTCTTACCGTGCAGACGTCTGTGAGGGACATTGTAACCCCCCCCCCAGTACTCGTGACCCTATTATGAACAAGCAGCCAAGAAACACTGTTTTAATTTTAGAAATTCTTTCCCATTTTTTGAGTTAAACACATATCTATATCGTCTAAACCTGACAAATTGAAAGCCAGCCTACTACATAAATAGTGGCGACGACAGTCATAATAGCTTTTTTATTCAATGGCTCGAAGGCCCCTTGGGGGCCTAGGCCACCCCATTTTTCGAGGCTTCACAATCACACTTTTTAGACAAACCACACTCGGTAGGACTCCTCTGGACGAGGGACCAGCTCGTCGCAGAAACCTCTACCTGACAACACACAACACTCACAAGAGACTGACATCCATGCCCCCGGTGGGATTCGAACCCACAATCCCAATAAGCAAGCAACCGCAGACCCACGCCTTAGACCGCACTGCCACTGGGATCTGCTCATGATAGCTTTAATGCACTAAAATAAAGATAAGTATCAAATACGAGACTAAAAATTATGGAAATACCAATGACCCTACGTCTAAACCCACGCGGAAGACATAAGCGGTATTCAGCTTAAAGTGTCAAATATCGCAACACTTCGAATTTAAGACGCCTTCTAATTTAAGACGCACCCCGCTTTTAAAAAGAACAGACTTTTAGGGTACAAATTTTTTCAAGTAAATACACTTCACTGTCCGTAAAATTTACTGCTGTTTAGCGAGGCCACTTTTTCTTCGAGGACAATGATGTTTTCCAGACTTTCGAAGAGTGAAAATTATATCGAATTTAAGACGCAAACTATTTTTCAGTTCGGAAAAAAAGGCGCGTCTTAAATTAGAAGCAATATCACATGTGTCTGTTTAGATTACAAAAAGACTTTCGCAAGAAAGTTTTAATTTTAAGTACTCGGTCTCGCCGTAGGTACTGGCTAAATGCAAACACTCCCTTCGTCATCAACAGCCGTGGTGATTGATTGATGTCAAACAATAATAGACACTGAATAATACACGACTTCTCCTACAGCCGACTGTCTCTCGGATACCTGACAAAGTACATCGTGCATCCACAAAACTGTACCATGGACAGCTGCGTTCCGATCGGTTTAGAGACGATAAATGCCACAGGCAGAGGAAGTTTTGTCGCAGCAACAAATTACGAATCGCCATTTTGTGGTAAGTTTTGTTAAATACACAGGTAAATTACGAAATTCTGTGCACGAACTTTACACAGATCAATAGGGATGTTAAGTGTGTTAATGGAAATGTTATTAGGGAATTAGATGTGGTATAGTGTTTTACGTAGAACTACATGACTTATTAACAAGTGGCTCATCCCTGTTCACATGTTTGTTTGTACTCAGACATTCCCAATTGCAATATGTCCTATGTGATGCATTATTTAATGCGCTGTAATATGGCGTAGGGTTAAAGTTTATATTTCGACCTTTTACTTTTACGCTTCAACCCTGCTGTTGTCCCGAGTGCTGTAAAGACAATATGTACAGACAGGCTGTCCAGGACCCATGGCAGAAAAAATCTGCAAATATAACAAATTTCCCTTATGTCTTTCACACTTGTTTAGCTTTAATCCCTTGTTAAGTTCTCCCTAGAACAGGCCACGAAGGCCCAGAGGGGGAGTAGAGGTATAGCTCTACTCTTTCTTTAACCTCGGCGCTAGATGAGGGTGGGTGGTCAACTCCACGACCCGGCCGCTTTACCCCCTGGAAAGAGACCCGGTACCCATTTTATAGGAGGCTGGGTGGGCCCCAGGGCCGGTCTGGACGGCTGCGAAAAATCATGCCCCCACCGGGATTCGATCCCCGGACCGTCCAGCCCGTAGCGAGTCGCTATACCGATAATCCCTTGTTACCCAACATCAAATACATAATTTCTGTTGTTGGAATGTAATTAATATTTTTTTTTTCCAATGGCTCGACAGCCCCTTGGGGGCCTAGGCCGTCTCATTTTTCGAGGCTTCACGATCACACACATTAGACAGACCACACTCGGTAGGACTCCTCTGGACGAGTGATCAGCCCGTCGCAGAGACCTTTACCTGAAAACACAACACTCACAACAGACAGACATACATGCCCTAGGATGGGATTCGAACCCACAATCCTAGTAAGCGAGCGGCCGCAGACCGACGCCTTAGACCGCACGGCCACTGGGATCGGCTGTGTAGGTATCTTAGGTATGGAATTATATACTATATAGCCTTTACGTCCAGCTAGACTTTGGCGTGCGTGCGCTCACACACACACACACACATACGAAACAAGCAACTCGATACTTCTTTCCCATGACCACCCTATATTGAAATTCTTGTATCACGACACCACATAAAGTCATATATGAAAGTATATATATAAATAAATGCCTTGTATTTATAAATGTTCACAGTGTCTCAGCCTTAAAGAGTGGTAAGTTTACATACCACCACTCTTCAGCGGAACGTATATAAGGAGTACGGTGTCAGGTTGAAGATAAACCTGTGAAGAGTGAAGCGGATGAACAAGAAGTGGCCAGGCGGACTGCGTGCGTGTAGTAGTAACTTCATCTGGGAACTATGCAAAAAATGTTAAATGTTTTTGGTAAAGGGATTTGTGGGAACATTACAAATATCCAAGTAGAATAAAAATATTACTGTCAACAGAATATTCATTATTTTATTTATCCCTGTGTTTTTCAAACAATCTTGCCTTTCCGCTCAACATTCGTGGAATCAAAAACGTGACCAGATAAACTGAGAACCTGAACAGTAATTTCACAACACTTAGATTTTTCACAGTATTAACACCGTGCATTTTCTAATCAAATAATAAAACCGACTAATGCACTATATTGACCAATTTATTCTGGCCTGTTACCCCTCACCCTACACATGTTTCGGAACTCTTAGGTTCCATCTTCAGGGGTTGTCGTGTGCTACCAATTATTTACATATTAAAAACAAATACACAATATGTACAATAGTCTGTTAAAATATAGAAAACCCATAGGTAAATGAAGTTCAAAACTCTTTTAAAATTGTACGATGTGTACTGTAGTCTATTAGAATCTTAAAATCTCACGTAGATGTATGTTTAAAAAACTGTTTTGAAAATGTTTTAAAAGTATTGGGCTGTTCGTAATATTCACTTTTTTACGGAACTACTGGCGTAGTTTTATTCGACTCCGTATTCCATTTCTTGTGTGATGTGATGCCACTGTGTATGTCTTTTCAAGGCTGTGCGTGTGGGGTGAACACAACAACAGTCACCCCACACGCACAGCCTTGAAAAGACATACACAGTGGCATCACATCACACAAGAAATGGAATACGGAGTCGAATAAAACTACGCCAGTAGTTCCGTAAAAAAGTGAATATTACGAACAGCCCAATACTTTTAAAACATTTTCAAAACAGTTTTTAAACATACATCTACGTGAGATATTAAGATTCTAATAGACTACAGTACACATCGTACAATTTTAAAATAGTTCTGAATATTCATTTACCTATGTTTTTTATATTTTAACAGGACTATTGTACATATTGTGTATTTGTTTTTAATATGTAAATAATTGGTAGCACACGACAACCCTGAGTGGAACCTAAGATTCCGAAACATTGTAGGGGAGGTAAAGGCCAGAATAAATTGTCAGTAAGTGCATTAGTCGTTTATTATTTACTTAGATTTTTGTAAAGAACAAAGTCAAAGAGAAGTCTTTTGCGTAGGATACGCCAAACAGTCGCGTGAGACATTTGTAATTCTCGGCTTGCGCGACGTGTTGATTTTTTGAGGACTCCTGGTAAACGATTCTCGTACGAGGTCCACAGTCCCAGGCGATGGTCCCGGCCTACCTGTTCGTTTTGCGACACACAAACAGCCAGTTTCCTCGAATTTTATATACCAGTCTCTTACGTTTTGTCCGTTGGTGGTTCTGTACGATACTTGGTTCGAAAACCACGTTGCACTGTTACAATTGACTGGGTTTTAGCAAATTGCAGGACACAAAAGCTTTCTGTTCACCTGAAAACGCCATGTTTGCACACCACTGCCTCCTAGCGGAGAAACGGGTAACTACGCCATCGAATCTGTCACTAAAAAACTTTTACATTTCCTCTATCCGTTGGCATGCATTTATCTCTTATTGTGGGTTTGCTACTGCATGGCCAAGCCTCTAAATCCCGGATGGACTTATGAAACACGCTGTATATATAACACATCAGCAAGGAAGTATTTACTGAAACGTATTAATATTTAGGTCGAATTGAAGGAAAAATCATAAGTTAAAATTTCATATAGAATTTACTGAAAATGAGGACAAAAATGTAGTTTGTGTAAAGCCAGTTTCGTTAGAAACAGAATGTGGGTTCGATTACTGGTGCATACTGAAGGGTTACGTAACTTTGGCTGCTTGAATGTTCAAGATTAGTGAACAGATGGAAATGTCTCTCTGAGAAAGTAGAGCAGGTACTGACTGAACAACATACAGTGTGTTATTTTTTCAAACGTGCATTATTCGTGTATAGACATAGTTTTTCAAACTAAATGCACTGTATAATAACACTAAATAATTTAAAACTGTTTGATAAAAAGCCCCGACATGTTTCGGTCACCAATGACATCCTAGGGTCAAAATGTCGTTCAAAACAGTAAATTGAATACCTTAGTAAGAGGTATATGTCACGTCTTACAGAGGATTAACATATGTACGTTATTTGAGAATCAGTCATTGTGACCGACTTAGGTGGACTCATTGGTGAGCGAAACATGTCGGAGCTTATTTTATCAAACAGTTTAAGAATATTTCAGTGTTTTATTAAATGATTATTGTTGAAAAATTGTCCTACAGTGTTTATATTCAAATGTGCAATATAGAAGTTGTATTTGACATAGAATTTAAGACATTCCATCCACAATTTAAGGGTATTTAAAGCACTTAAAGCACCAATTTTACTAACTACATTCCGGGTGTATAATACAATTTAGAACAGCAAATGTGAATTTCGTTAAATTAGAAATTTAAATCAGCAGGTATATGCGGTATTTAGATTACCCATAATATTAAGATGAAATGTGAAATAACATTTATATTTCCGAAAAGTTTATGGTTTGGAAATTAATTTAATGAGGAAACAGCTCAAAAAATCTTCATTAAAATTTTCGAATATTTCAGAATAAAATCACTATAATAATACAGATTTTCTCCGAATATATCTTCAATAGAGGCACTACACACATAAAGGGAAATCGCGACAACGTTTCCAGTCCATCCCTTAATGAAGCAGCTTCAATTATGTGTGGAAAATTAGATTCTAAAAGAAAGGGGAACTTCGATAGCCTATTGGCTCATCCAATTACATTCTATTTTAAATTCACAGATATAATTAATTCTAATGAAACTTAAATCTACACAAAACATAGCCCCAAGGATATTCTGTACAAAATTTTTTTCCAGATTTTTAACAGAAGGTAGAAACGTTAGGATTTCGTAATGAGGTAGGTCAGTGTATGAGTAGAAGCAACAATTAAGTTTCGACGAAAATTTCGTATCACCACTCCATGGTAATCCAGAGATTAAACTTTAGTACAAAACAGAGACGGAAAATGTGTCGTCAGCAAATTTTGTGTTCCCCTTCTCTCAGCTTTTAACCAATTTTCGGCGAAATCTACAAACCCCAAGAGTGCAAGATGGCAACATTTATGAAAATAACATCAGAGATGGCAGCACGCAATGGAAGAAATTAACACTGAAGACATTGGTTTACGTTTGTACGGTAAGGACCAAAGAGAATAAGTTTAGATCAATTGTAAATCATTTACCAACATGCAGAAAAATGTCTAAAGCTCGCCTCGGACTGTTTAGGGCTGAAGAATAACGTAGTAGAATCCTTCGAAACGTCGGCAACTGCTCCCGCAAGATAAGGTGAATTAAGTACAACATGCGGACAAAACGCAGAGCATTATAATTTCAGACGCGATGGTGTAAGCCTCTTCAGGTTTCAATGTTATTTTAATGGCCAAAGTAATGACAGGTGCTGCCTACGGTGTCAGCGGCTAGAACCCTCCTACGGAAGTAAATTCCCCCTTAACTTAATTTAATATTTATTGGAGTCCACGGAATTTTCACCCGAATCTTTTTTTTAAAATGTTTGTTCTATGAGAAGGAAACTGTAATGAGTTTGCCATGTATGCAAACGTGTAGTGACGGCTAGAATAAACACTTTATAGTATATTGATTTACAATAAATTACAAAAAAATATTTACTTAAGCCCGAGGCGTGTTCAAGTGTCAGTACAGGCAACACAACAACTCTAACAAGACGTTACCCCTCCTGCATTCAGACTGCAGTCTGTATGAATACGTGTAACATTTCAGTGTGCCAACTTCACGAAACCAAAATACAGTGCCTTGCCAACGGTCTGTTGCTGAAAACTATGAAATATAACCAAGCATAAATCCCGTGGGCGTCACAAACTCGGCTTGTGTGTTTATATCAAGACTGTACATTGGCAGGGAGTGGAATGAGAGACGAAAGGCCGCTCAGAGGTCGCCACCGACCGCGCTCTGCCCTGTATGAAGAATTGCTGTGTCAGAAACCCAAACACGTAGCCTGTGTTTTTCCTAATCAAGCACACTTTCATCTTACGTTTTCATCTTTCCAAACATAAGGTGTTTACAATAAAAATTGATCCCCATATACCGCTGGAAATGCACATTATATGAAGCGATGTGAAACAAGCTTACTAAACTATATTATTATGCATCTGTAACATGAAACTTTTTTCAGTTTTAGAATGAAACTAATGTCTGTTTTTTTCTTACCAGCAGAATAAATTGATGTCTCAGAACGCATATAGCAAAACTATATTAACCCTGTCAAGCAAAGTGCCAAATGTATGCACGATCCACTACTTAACACAGACGTCCTGCATGTTTCACACACACAGTGTTTTTTTTCTGTATAATTCTCGTATTAAGGAAAAATTTGATCCCTATAGGCCTTTCCCTCTTCTTTATTCTAATAAATACACAGCGTTATGTGTTTTCAGCAACTGAATACTTACGTGATTTACATCATGGTAAAGCTTCAAAATATTAATGCTTATAACCAAGTTTGAATTATATTGTAGAGCACTGTTTATTTTTAAGATTCGTAAGAACTTTCTGTTTATCTGAAATTATTGTATATCATTGCTCAGTCAGGAATGATGACTTATAATGATTCTGTAGATCACTGATGTTTTTCATGACCCTTTCCTGCCGCAATAAAGTTTATCAGATTTCAAAACAAAATCTTCTGGTAACTGACATTCTGTTCGATTTATCAAAATTCACAAAAATTCACATGAAAAAGTTTTGTAGAATTACAGCTGTGTACGTGCATATGCGTTGAGAGATGCGATAGATGAAAAGGATTGCAAAAATTTAGTGACGATGGCCAGTTCGTGAGAGCTAGCGAACGAAGCAGTAGCAGCAACCTAAAGAAAGACGTATTTCGTATCGTTAAAACATGATATGATGCGATCCTTAGGGTAAAGAAGAAACTTCGCGCTAAAGTTCAAGACTAATATTTACGTTTGCTTGCGTAGTACATCGAAAATTGTGTAAAATTACCTATAGTACAAGATATGTTTTTTTTTTTTGGTTGGTGAAGGGCCCCGCAGCTGATGCTACGGACGCACCGCAGCCTTAAGGCTTATTGTGCAACCCTGTGATGAAGATGAAGATGAAGATGAGCAGTTTTTTACCAAGTTTTACGAGTAATGGATCACCAGTGGAATGAAATTGACAGGGGAAAACCGACAACTCGGAGAAAAACCTGTCCCAGTGCCACTTTGTCCACCACAAATCTCACATGGACTGACCCGGGGTCGAACCCGGGCCTCCGCAGTGAGAGGCCGGCGACTAACCGCCTGAGCCATGGCACGGCTATACAAGATATGTACTATTACATCAGTAACATGATATAAATTATATATAATCAAACTCTATATTTCTTATACCCTGCATTTTCATTTCATCACAAATTTCTTAAACCAACAATTGCACACTGTTCTTTATTTTGTAAAGTATCTAATTTTTTGTTAAGATTGTTTTACTGTCTCTCCATATAATGTTGTAATTTCTCATCAATGTTAGACTGGATAAATGACCAATTATTCTGCCAGTTAGAAGCACAAAATAGGTGAAGGTGATACAGTTGTTCATTCAATGTTTTGTTTTCTAACATATAGGTACTTTAGCTCGTAGCACGTATGTGTGAGGGGTAGCAAGTATGGGTGAGGGGAGAGGTGCATAAAGGGTTTTGGTGGGGAGACCTGAGGGAAGGGGACCACTTGGAAGACCCAGGAGTAGATGGGAGGATAATATTAAAATGGATTTTCAAGAAGTGGGATGGGGGGGCATGGACTGGATTGATATGGCTCAGGATAGGGACAGGTGGCGGGCTCTTGTGAGTGCGGTAATGAACCTTCGGGTTCCATAAAATGCGGGGAATTTCTTGACTAGCTGAGGACCTCTTAGCTTCTCAAGAAGGACTGTGCTACATGGAGTTAGTTAGTTAGTTAGTTAGTTAGGTAGTTAGTTAGGTACTTTAACTCTTGTTTTGTTCTTAAATGAATCACTGTTTTAACGTTCATGACTTTGGCGGTTGGACCCAATTACTGTTATTGAGAAGTACTAAGGTGTTGATTGTAGTTGTATACACATTTTGTTGTAACAAATTGCTGCATTAGTCTTGTGTAATTTAACCTTCAGGGTTTTATGTTGATGGATCTCTTTTGCCTGTTTGGCATTGATAAACTTTATATTGTTCACAACCTGCATTTTCATTCGGTCACACATTTCTTAAACCAACAAATACAAAAGTGTACATTTGTTGGTTTAAGAAATGTGTGACCTGTATAATTAATTTATATTCTTCTTATTTCTTTCTGTTATCATACCACTGACAAATCGTGATGTATATTATAATTTTTAGACAATGGTGTAACATGTGAGATATCAATGATGTGCTTTACGTTACACTGACCGTGCATTGTATAGCAATTGGAAGTTATTTATCTATCACACCAACTCATGCACAATTTTACAATATTATTACTTCACCCCTATACGTATTTCGGCATTCAGAATGCCATCCTCAGGGGGTCACAGTGTTAAAAGCATAGACTATACATCGATTGTATAAAATGTTACACCGATATTAGTGATATTTTAATACACATATAGTGTATGAGATCAATCAGGACTCAAAAACAATAGACTAATATCTTAATGTTCAACATTTTACTCATATCGATGTAACATTTTATACAATCGATGTATAGACTATGATTTTAACACTGTAACCCCCTGAGGATGGCATTCTGAATGCCGAAATACGTATAGGGGTGAAGTAATAATATTGTAAAAATTGTACATGAGTTGGTGTGATAGATAAATAACTTCCAATCACTGATATATATTTGGAATTTTTTCTTCGTCACTGATTTGACAAACACGACGTTTTGAAATCAGACTGCTTCGTCTTCAGATGTTTATGTAATCAGTGACGTTGGACAAAGTCAAAATACACATTAGTAAAATCGTTATATTATTGATTATTTAAGAAATTTCCACCAAAATTTAAAATGTGTCGCCCAACTGGGGCAAGTACTAAATATTATTTTATTAAGAGCCTGAAATTTGGAACTACATGTTACGTAAAACTAATAGTAACCAAAGGTTTTTATCCGGTCTGTAGGTGAAGGCATCGCTTAGGCCCATAACATGGACAATTCACAACACACAGACGGCTAGAAAGTCTCCATCATTATGTAATTTGTCAGTGTCCAATATATCTCTCCATCTACATGGAACCTAATGTACGATAAGAACCCATGGGAACACCCACGACGCTGCACACTGTGACAGCATTGGAAACACATTACGTCACACAGAAACAAAGGCAGATTCGATTAGGTTTATTAACCTTTAAATATATTGGTTGTTACACACCAGTTGCCTTGATATTAAATTTTCTGCATTTTGCCCGCAGATTGTATTTATATTTCGTATGAACCTGAAAGCCGATCCCAGTGGCCGCGCGGTCTAAGGCATGGGTCTTCGGCCGCTCGCTTGCTAGGATCTTGGGTTCGAATCCCACCGGGGGCATGGATGTTTGTCTGTTGTGAGTGTTGTGTGTTGTCAGGTAGAGGTCTCTGCGACGAGACGATCCCTCGTCCAGAGGAGTTCTACCGACTGTGGTGTGTCTCTCAGTGTGATCAAAAGGAAATACAAACCTCGACACTGAAACGGGAAACCGGAGTGGGTAGAAGAGGACGACTAAAAAATATGATCCCGAAAGTAAACAGCGATTATCTGCCAAAATTTAATCTACGAATTAACCGGTCTAATGGACAAGCGGTGTTGTTTCTGTGAGGTATGAAAAAGAGTTGTTAAAGCTCGTGAGAACTTCAGACTACAAGGATTAAGTCCGACCTCAACGTTAAATAACTCTGTACTTACTGAAATTTCAACACCTTAATTTGTCGTTAAGTTTTGATATGTGGTGCTGGAGAAGAATGGAGAAGATCAGTTGGACCGATCGTGTGAGAAATGAAGAAGTATTACACAGAGTGAAGGAGGAGAGGAATATCGTACATACAATAAAAAGAAGAAAGGCTAACTGGATTGGTCACATCTTGCGTAGAAACTGCCTTCTGAAACATGTGATTGAGGGAAAGTTAGAGGGAAGGATAGAAATGACGGGAAGTCGAGGGAGAAGAAGTAAGCAGCTACTGGATGACCTTAAGGAAAAGAAAAGATATTGGAAATTGAAAGAGGAAGCACTAGATCGCACCTTGTGGAGAAACTCGCTTTGGAAGAGGCTACGGACCTGTCGTAAGACAGACTGCAGAATGAAGAGGCTACGGACCTGTCGTAAGACAGAGTACAGAATGAGTGAATTTGTCCTTGAAGTAATTAACTTAAAAAAGGAATTCTTTATATGAGATACAAACACACTTAACGTAAGCAGAACACAAAGTGGCCCAACGATAACATCCAGCACCCTTCCTCTGTCATGCGCCACCACACGTGCGATGTAACGTATAAAAGTATCAAAGTGATAACGTCTGTTGTACAATCGATACACAGTGCCAGTCTTCTGGCGTCATTGCTCTAAAGCGACAGAGCGCCGTGATAGAGCGGCAGCTTCTCCTACTCCGCCGTTAAGCGTGTAATCGAAACAATATTTTGCAGGCGTTAATAAATGTTTCAAGAGAGATTTATGTTTACGCACTTCTGAACACAAGTTTGTGAAAATATCGCCTTTGGTTACCAACGTTTCGGAGAAATAAACCGCTTCAATTATCAGGGCTGATTATTTGTCCCTAGTGGGCCAGGGCCTTCTCATTATCGAGGCTTCATGATTACACTCAGACACACCACACTCGGTAGGACTCCTCTGGACGAGTGATCAGCCCGTTGCAGAAACCTCTACCTGACAACACACAACACTCACAAGAGACAGATATCCAAGCCCCAGGCGAGATTCGAACCCGCAATCCCAGCAAGCGAGCGGCCGCAGACCCACGCCTTAGACGGCGCGGCCACTGGGATCGGCCCAGGGCTTAGTACTATTCTGAAATATCTCTAACCACAAACACGGCTGTAAGACGCCACAATACAGAAACTCACAGGGTCGACATTCAAGTGTTCGTTTCATACCAGATTTCGTATAAAAATAGATACATCCCGGAATGTGCAGGTGGCTCAGACACTATAGTGTATATGGTGTAATATGGATGACTGGAGAGTCACAGCGTGAAAAACACCACTCATTTTCACGTAGTATCCTGTCTAAAATGTGTGGAGATATACCTACACACCACCCGTCTTCACGGCGTGGTGTTTAATGACGCATGTTTCTAATATTTATAAATTTTCCCAACAAGACTTGAACCCTGTGATATGGATGACTGGAGAGTCACAGCGTGAAATACACCATCATTTTCACCTAGTATCCTGTCTAAAATGTGTGGAGATATACCTACACACCACCCGTCTTCACGGGTGGTGTTTAATGACGCTGTTTCTAATATTTATAAATTTCCCAACAAAAACTTGAACCCTGTGATATGGATGACTGGAGAGTCACAGCGTGAAATACACCACTCATTTTCCCTAGTATCCTGTCTAGAATGTGTGGAGATATACCTACACACCACCCGTCTTCACGGCGTGGTGTTTAATGACGCATGTTTCTAATATTTATAAATTTCCCCAACAAAACTTGAACCCTGTGATATGGATGACTGGAGAGTCACAGGGTGAAATACAGCACTCATTTTCACCTAGTATCCTGTCTAGAATGTGTGGAGATATACCTACACACCACCCGTCTTCACGGCGTGGTGTTTAATGACGCATGTTTCTAATATTGTATAAATTTCCCGAACGAGACTTGAACCCAAAATAACAGCATAGACAGATGTTAGTGTTCTGTAGCCAAAGTGACTCATCAGAACATTAAGTTGTGCTCCGAAGACACATGAAACAGTTTGTTGCAATAAGGTTCAAACATTTGCTGTCATTTAAATTTTAAATAAATGCCACTGTGTTACACGAGTTGATTTGTCAGTCTCCCTCCAACCATAGCAAAGTTTCACTCGTCACATGAAACTTTTCCCCAAAGTTCTTTCATCATATAGAAAAAACAGTATGGATTCCCTTTCATTTGAAGAGAGACGGCTTGCAAAATCGCTACCTGCCTGACGAGCAAAGAGAAATAGTGACTTGTAAGACAAGGGAAGATGAGGCAGGCCGCCCAGCAACGAAGTGTTTTCCATTAGTTTTCCTCTTTCAAACGTAGTTAACAATCCTGTGCTCTGATGTGTAACAGTACCGTTGTAAACAAATGTACGATTAGATTTTGGTACATACTGGAACTTCGCATGGATGTGGAATGTGGTCTCTCCAACATCCAGAAGTACGGATTGACAGCTTTTGAGGATTGGGCACAGAGGAAACTATTTGGACGCTCCGTAAAACTGAGTAATAAGAAGTTTCAGATATTGTTTTACGATCTTCATACAGTATAATTAAAGGTAAAGCAATCCCATTACATGCCTGGACAGGCCCTTAGGGTTCCAGGAGGTTGAGGCTCCCAGATTTTTAGACAATCGGCATATGAAGGTGGTAAGGTTGTCAGCCCTACGCACCGCCGCCTTTACCCCCCAGAAAAGATTCCTGGTACTCATTTCATACAGTATAATTACGATTATAAAATTAAGAAGGAAAATGTTAGTAGGTAAGAGAGCAAGCATTGGAGGGATTAGAAATAAATAGAAAATTTGGGCTGTAAATCGTGAGAATAAAGAAATTGGTGTTTGAGGTTATAATATTAATAATAATAATAATAATTCTTGGCTCAACAGCCCTGTATGGGCCTGGGCCTCCTCTTGTCGAGGTTACTAAGTCATGCGCATTCGTGGCCAGCTAGCCGCGCTTAGTGTTCTATCGATCCTGATGTGCACGCCAGAGCATCTGGCAGGCAGTCAGGAGACTTGGATGAGAAATGGAGGCAATTTGGCTTACGCACATTTTTATTCATGCCCGTAAGGTTCTTTTACATGCCGTAATCTACGACATGGGACCGACGGCTTTACTTCCCTCGAAGGAAGTGGTGCTCCGATTTTTATCATCCTTAAAATCCATCGACTCGTCGGGATCGAACCGCGACTTGGTCCAGTGGCGAGCACGCTAACCATAGTCCACCGAGGTCGACGAGGTTATAATATTAAAACAGATAAATGTGGCTTGAGGGTGCCTATTAAGTTAATTTACAAGTTATAGGAACCAGAGTTAGGATTTTCCGAGAAGCGAATGAAGTTTAGTGTCCCACACAAGGCGCGGATTTGTTGACTGGTTTAGATGTCATTAGATGTCATTATCTTCTGATGACTCAGCTGTAGGACTTAGATTACTTATTCGAGAAAAATCCATTAGCTTAAATAAACCTACTTAAAAATTATGCATCACAGCAAGAGTGCTTAGCCTAACTTTCAGTCTACACATTTAATTTCAAATCGTAATTGGACCAGATCGACGAATAAAGTGGCAAGGCATGTCTCACAGTAACCAGATGGCACATGTTTTGATCACTACTTCAACCACGTGAGTTGGGACTTCAGACATAAGTAAAAAGTTTTAATTTTATCACAGTTTATTGCAGAGGCAAGCTAGTTTTAAAGCCTGCCGTCAGGTACCGCCACACAGAAGCAATACGCAACTGAAAATTATTTAAATATTGATAATTCACCAAAAAAATGGATTTCAAAACTTATTTCCTATGCCGCAAACTATATTTTCCATTTACTGTTAGTTTTAACAGTTCATCATAGATGGCTTCATAAATCATAAAGAGAGGAATAATTTTAACAACGCAATACGAGTACTTTATGTTTATGGTAACTTTGAGAAAGTGGATGCTTTTCATGCACATAAACTACACGTGTAATATATGTATATAATAATATAACCGTTCTCTTCCTCTCCTACTGCGGACGTAACAGAGAACATCGAAGACCTCACGAAATATCCTTCGTACTACTGCCGATATGTATGTCAGCCACGCCTGTTAAAAAGATTTTTAAATGTTGTAGTAAAGATTTGTGGACTGATACTGTGCTTCCTGTTACAGACATAATATCTAATTATTCAGTTTGAAGGTTATTTTTCTTTTAAGGGTTATGGTTACTATATGTACCAATTTTACGTTGTGTTCACCGTGCATTTTGACATTAATTTTCAATTTTTTTTAACCAACGAATGCACTTTCTATTTTCATATTTCCGTTCAATTCATCCTACACATGTTTCGGCCGTGACTCTGCCATCATCGGGGGTACATTGATAAGTTCACTTTACAGTTCACTGGTCTATTTGGTATTATCACAGAACCGTTACACTGTTTAAGATAAACACTATATACACCAAGATATTTCAAGAAACTACTTGAAGAAATTGTGTATACCGGTGATTGTCAATGTAAATAATAGCCTTAAACAGTGTGACGGTTCTGTGATAATACCAAATGGACCAGTGAACAGTGAAGCGAACTTATCAATATACCCCTGATGATGGCAGAGTGACGGCCGAAACATATGTAGGGTGAATTGGACAGAAATACGAAAGTGCATTCATTGGTAAAAAAAACTGAAAAAAAGTACCAATATTTACAAGGAAAGCAGCCAATAAACGGGGACTTCTGCTTGGGTATCTTTACCACAGTCGATAGTCAAACCCACCCTTTAGGATGCGAGTCTTCTCTAACAGCGTATCTCATTAAATGAAAACACGTATCAGCCCTTCTACTGATGTCCTGCTTCTGTGGCTAACAGAGGTCTACTGCCTGGGGAAGTTACGTTGTGCGTTTGGGAAGTTTAAAGGTGAACACCACGAAACTCCGGACTTCCCATATCTAAATCAGCTCCTATCTGACCTCTACTGTACGACCTGTTTGTTGATATTCAACTGAGTAAATAGCTTGTTACCGTCGGTATGCCAGATCGAATCTGCAGCACAGAAACGGAGCGCCGTGAGCGAGCGGCAACTTCTCCGACTCCACTGCTAAGCGTGTAGTCGAAACAATATTTCGCAGGCGTCCTGCAGCTGTTTCCAGAGAGGATACACAGCATCAAACTTGCGCGATGATAAACCCTAAACCGGATCCTGTCTGAAGGGTATTCTAGAACATGTGTATTAATACAATCGCTGCAGGCCGTGCCATGGCTCAGGCGGTTAGTCGCCGGCCTTCCACTGCGGAGGCCCGGGTTCGATCCCGGGTCAGTCCATGTGGGGTTTGTGGTGGACAAAGTGGCACTGGGACAGGTTTTTCTCCGAGTTGTCGGTTTTCTCCTGTCAAGTTCATTCCACTGGTGCTCAATTACTTGTAAAACTTGGTAAAAAAAACTGCTCATCTTTATCATAGGGTTGCACAAAAAGCCTTCAGGCTGTGGTGCGTCCGTAGCATCTGCTGCGGGGCCCTTCACCATGTAAAAAAAAAAATACAACAGCTAGTAAATATGTTGTCACTGTCAGCTTTTCAGAAGTAATTTATAGGGCGTAAACAAAACTCTGTCATGTGACGTCACACTGTGAAATTAATTACTTAAAAACTACATTCTGATTTATTTATATAGGTAAAGCTCTCCCTAGAACAGGCCACGAAGGCCCAGAGGGGGAGTAGAGGTATACTCTACTCTTTCTTTAATCTCGGCGTTAGATGGGGGTGGGTGGTCAACTGTACACCCCGGCCGCTTTACCCCGGGAAAGAGACCCGGTACCCATTGTATAGGAGGCTGGGTGGCCCCAGGGCCGGTCTGGACGGGTGCGGAAAATATATAATTCCAAAAAAACTGTTACTTCTCTTCATACACGATTGCTTTTCTTATCAACATTATAGTAAAAAATAATTCATGTTTTAAAAACAAAATCACACCCAAAATAAAAAACCAAAATTTAAAAATGTAAGTTAAAGAAATTGAGCCTGGTTAGGATCGGCACTGAATTGATTGGATTATGGCCGGAATCGAGAAACAGTTTTAGGTGTGTTTGCAAAATTGTGACAGCGACTATTAGCTTCGTCAATTCTGTCTGTGGGTCCTTCCGTCCGCATGGAACAAATCGGCTCCAACTAGACGGAGTTTCACGAAACTTGACATTTGAGGGTTTTTCGAAAATCGATCGAGAAAATTCAAGTTTCATAAAATCTGACAAGAATGACGGTACTCTTCACGAAGACCTATGTACATTTATACCAATATCTCGCTGAATTATTTTTAAAATGAGAAATTCTTGAGAAAAATTTGTAGAGAAAATCAAAACACACATTTTATGATCTAAAACTTTTGTTTTCTTCGAAAATCGTGCCGTTTATGAGATAATGTGGAAAAAGTATAGTAGAGCCAGACAGGCCACAGATGACAATATAATACGGCGCATGCGCTTTGCATGCTGGATAACAAAGGCAAGAATATGGAAACACAGAATATTTGACCGTTATTGTATTTGCACGCAACAATGGTTACGCGAAGGCCTCACAAGGTTACGTTACACGTACGTTGCCTCTCCTCTCTCCTAACTCTCCAGACTGTCTGTCACGCCCATCCCATCTCTTAAATGGCTAACAGGGGCTCTAACCACGATTGTCAAGCGACCGGGACATGCTGTTGTCCAATTACATTCGTCTAGTACCGGAGTTGAGAATGAGTTGAGCTATACCTTCACGCCCCACATGGACCACCCACATTCATCTAGCGCAGAGGTTAAAGAAAAAATATAACTACACCTCTACTCTCCATCTGGGCCTTCAAGGCCTGTTCTAGGGTGAAATTCTATTCTCTAATAGGTCCGCAAAACAAAACATAGAAGAGGGCATCTACAATCTGTCACAAGGTCCGCCCTTAATCTGACATATATCACTGGTAACTACCTGGGGACTTTCCGCGGCGTGTGTGGGTAGTCGACCAAGTGGGCTAGGTTAAAAATATGAGCGAGCTAAGGAAAAGGGACAAACAGTATTTGTCATATAAAATATGTGAGACGACTCTTTTTACCAGCAAACTGGACTTAAATTTAAGTAAGAAACTAGTAAAGTGCTACATTTGGAGCCTAGCTTTGTGTGGTGCTGAAATGTGGACACTTCGGAAAGTAGATCGGAAGTATCTGGAAAGTTTTGAAATGTGGTGCTGGAGAAGAATGGAGATCAGTTGGACCGATCGTGTGAGAAATGAAGAAGTATTACACAGAGTTAAGGAGGAGAGGAATATCGTACATACAATAAAAAGAAGAAAGGCTAACTGGATTGGTCACATCTTGCGTAGAAACTGCCTTCTGAAACATGTGATTGAAGGAAAGTTAGAAGGAAGGATATAAATGACGGGAAGACGAGGGAGAAGAAGTAAGCAGCTACTGGATGACCTTAAGGAAAAGAGAAGATACTGGAAATTGAAAGAGGAAGCACTAGATCGCACCCTGTATGCAGAACTCGCTTTGGAAGAGGCTACGGACCTGTCGTAAGACAGACTACATGTTTAATGAATGAAAATATGGGACCTACAGTGGTTTATTTAAAGACGGCATCAGTGGCCTAAGACAATATTCCGTGGAACTAATAAATGTTTCGTGGATAATAAATTTAAGGAGCAGTGAAAGAAGCAGCAGTGGTTACATCATATGGCCACAATTCCGGCATCTCTATGGGGTTAGTAAGACAATATTTCAAAAAGTTTATTTAATGTAACCTGTATCCCGGACGGGACTTGAGGGCCCTCGGCTATAAGGAGAGAGATTAGTACACACACCTCCAAAACGTTTACCTGTGGATATCAGAGAAAAAATATCCCCAGCAGAGATAAACGTTACTGTGTTTCTCTTAGACATATAAATAAGAGCAGGGAGGATTACGGTTTTATGGGATAGACCGGAACATCAGGAAGTGTTACAAGGGCTGAGAACACGGAGCTCATTTTCAAGGAGCGTCTTCAAGTTCCTGTTGCAGTGACTGATGACTCGCCTAACGACCTGTGCTCTGTTCCACATTGATCACTCAACACGAGATCACAATACGTGCTGCCAACTGCTGGCAACTTTGGGATTTCGAATCTTTAATCTTAGAAGTGCCGAAATAAGGCAAAAATCAAACTCCCTACAGGCCTATCCTTTCCAAACTAAACTAACTCCATGGAGCAGAATCCTTCTTGAGAAGCTAACAGGTCCTCAGCTAGACAAGAAATTCCCCGCATTTTATGGAACCCGAAGATTCATTACCGCATTCACAACAGCCCGCCACCTGTCCCTATCTGTTTTATCACCCTTCTTATAAATAGGTACAATGATTCACTCCTTCCACTGCTCAGGCAATTCCTCTTTATTCCAAATAGAATTAATAAGTTTATGGATCTCAGAACGAATTGTCTTACCTCCTGCTTTAATCAGTTCTGCTGAAATTTGATCAACACCTGGTGATTTGTGCCTTTTAACTTTTCAATAGCCATCTCAACCTCAGAGTCACTAGGCTCAGGCACCAGTGGTTCTGCTGTATGTATTTCAGTCTGCCTAACAAAATTAACCCCATGTAATTGAATAGCTGAAAGAAATGATTCCTCCACCTGGACTTGTTACTTGGAGAAGAAATGTAATTGTGTGAAACAGAAACCAAATCTTTTAATTAATTTTGGATTTCACATGTTTAATAAATTAATAACTCCATGGAACAGAGTCCTTCTTCAGCAGCTACAATTCCTCAGTTGCTCAAAAAATTCCCGTACATTGCAGACCCCGAGGTCACATTCCCCTGTTCACAACAGCCCACTACTTCTCCCTATCCCAAGCAAGGTGAATACACACTATGTTATCCTATTTTTTTTTCTTTAAGATCCACCTGATATGCATTAATAACTAACTAACTAACTAACTAACTCCATGGAGCAGAGTCCTTCTTGAGAAGCTAACAGGTCGTCAGCTAGTCAAGAAATTCCCCGCGTTTTATGGAACCCGAAGGTTCATTACCGCACCCACAACAGCCCGCCACCTGTCCCTATCCTGAGCCATATCAATCCAGTCCATGCCCCCCCATCCCACTTCTTGAAGATCCATTTTAATATTATCCTCCCTTCTACGCCTGGGTCTTCCAAGTGGTCACCTTCCCTCAGGTCTCCCCACCAAAACCCTGTATGCACCTCCCCCCTCACCCATACGTGCTACATGCCCCGCCCACCTCATTCTTCAATATTCATTATAATATTTGGTGATGAGTACAGATCATTAAGTTCCTCGTTATGTAGTCTTCTCCACTCCACTGTTACCCCGTCCCTCTTAGCCCCAAATATCCCCCTCAGCACACTATTCTCGAACACCCTCATCCTAATGTTCCTCCCTCAGTGTGAGAGACCAAGTCTCACACCCACACAAAACAACAGGCAAAATTATAGTTCTGTATATCTTAATCTTTGTATGCACTAATAACACCGTACTTAATTAAGCACAGAGAGAAATTTACATCAGATTAAGTACTGTACATTGAAAATATATTCTCAATATAAGCATAGAAAGTAAATTCTGTGTTTAAAATTAACGCCTAGGTTCGTCTGGTTTCATTTAGCCGCATTACACGAAGTTAAAGGGGCCACGCGGTGGCGCAGTTGGTTGAGGCATTTCGCTACAAGCCGGAAGGTCGCCTGTTCGATTCGCGATGAAGTTATTGTAATTTTTCATTCCAATTTCCGGCCTGCACTGTGGCTGACAACCTTACCACTTTAATGTTGCGACTGTATGGAGATCTGGAAGCCCAACCTCGTGGAACCCTAGGGGCCTGTCCAGTTAAAATATAAGTAATAAGGGTTAAGTAGTGGAGATAGGTCCAGTTTTTCAAAACCTCCGTAATAGACGTGTAAAGTAGTCAGTTTCATGTCCTGTCAACCTTATCCCCGCCGAACGTCCTATCTGTACCCAATAGTCTAATATTGAACTCCATTCTATTGTCCACTAGCACACCATAATGTGTTGCACAATATTTGAGCTCGACCACACGCCAGTTACGGCTTGTGGCACTAAAGAAGAGAAAGAATAAGGAATAATAAAGTATAAACTCCAGTCTGTCTTGATTCCTCCCCATTTTACTTCTCACTGAGGCTGAGTTTACCCATGATTTAACGCGGTCAGTGCTTTGCAATCGGAAAGGTCCCAAATTGAACCACATATCTTCTGCACACGCGCGCTCTGTGTTGCACCTCCACCCAAGTTCCACTCTCTAAAACACTCGTCCTCTCCACAATCACAGAGAATGTCTCCACGAAATAAGAACTCATTTTCAACTCCACAAACGTTCACTTAAGGATTTTTCTGGAATGTGCGAGCCTTGTTGTGTACAGTCAGTTCAAGAAAGTCCATCGAAAGCGCAGAATCAGTGGCAAGATAAGACATTCATTATATAACAATTTTATGTTAAGCAGAATTCTGTAAAAAATAGTAACATTGATGAAACCATGAAAAATATTTTGTATTAATCTCACCGTGCATCTTGTTTAACAATTCACTGTCTACGCACCAACTAAATGCACTTTTTCACTTTCATTTTTATTTTACAAGTTCACCCCTACATATGTTTCGGTCCTCTTAAACAACCATCATCAGGAGGTACAAAATTACGTTTAATCCACACCCATATGTATTCACTCTGCGGTCACAAGCAGTTCAGTCAAACTGTATGCAAGACTCAATCATTTTTTAAGTTAAAATGTAAATATTTATAAAAACACTGTATATAAAACTTTGAAAAGATTCGTTATTAACAATTAACAAAAGGTGACGTGACAACAATATATACACGTGGTTGAATTAACATTTTAGATAATGGCGTATCTTTTTAAAGTTTTATATACAGGGCATACACAAAAGAATGGTGCGGTTTTAATAGTGAACACTATTAAAACCGCACCATTCGTTTGTGTATGCCCTGTATATAAAACTTTAAAAAGATACGCCATTATCTAAAATGTTAATTCAACCACGTGTATATATTGTTGTCACGTCACCTTTTGTTAATTTGCTGGTACTTTTATCTTGGTTTTGTATTGTTGGTAGTTATTTAAATACTTGTGTCCTGTTATTTTGTGAGTGTCCTCTGTGTGCGGTGCGGAGGGGCTGTCTGTCATGTGGTTTGTAAAATATAACGTGAAAGTGAAAAAATGCATTTAGTTGGTTCGTAGACAGTGAATCATGAAACATATTGTTGCAATCATCATAACAATCAGCAATATATCATATAATGTTATAATATAATACAATAATATAATATAAAAATAAAATAACATAATTTTGCAAATTACTTTAAAAACTAATATAATGGGTACCGGGTCTATTTCCCGGGGATAAAGCGGCTGGGGCGTGGAGTTGACCACCCACCCCCATCTAGCGCCGAGGTTAAAGAAAGAGTAGAGCTATACCTCTACTCCCCCTCTGGGCCTTCATGGCCTGTTCTAGGGAGAACGTTACCTTTTACTTTAAAAAACTTTTATACATTAACACACAAAACTCTACACTTTGCAAAAACAGTGTACAGGGTATACACAAAAGAATGGTGCGGTGTTAATAGTGTTCACTATTAAAACCGCACCATTCTTTTGTGTATACCCTGTATTTATGTACTTCTTGTGATATAATTCACAGTTATTAATTTCATAAACAGCAGTATGAAAGAACACAAGGGTCAGTTTGTTTGCCACGCACTGCGCAATTCTATACCACGTGTGTAACTGCACGACGCCAAATTAGTTCTACGTATTCTGAAATACTTTTAACTTTCAGCACATAACATTTCGTTCCAGCTCCTGACTACAGAAGTCAATTACACATTTAAAGCGTAAGTAAAATGGGACATGTCTAACAAACTAACGGCATTTAGCGCAGTCCTTTGTGAAGCTAACATGTCTTTAGTTGGCCAACAAATATCCTCATTTTATGTAACTCAAATATTTGTTACGCCACATGAAGAAGACCCATTCCTTTAAACGCTAAATCCGAAAAAACCTACGATATCATAATTTCTCAGTTTTTTCCTTCATTATAATATTCCATGCAACCCGTTACACTACAGGCCTCGAAGCGAACTTCAAAACAGATAAATTCATAAAACTATAAAATAGTTTTAAATAAAAAAAATTAATTTAGTTTGTTGTTAAATATTTCAAAACAAAGTTTAAAACATTTTTTATAAGACAAATTAATATCTGTGGCTCAGACTTGAGTCTTATACAGATATTACTGCAGCCTTGAGAAGAAGTTAATATGAAAAAAGTATAGGGCATTTAGACGGTGTAAATTATCAAGACACAGTATTTTGAGTAATTTATATGAGCCAAGAAGGGAAAGAATCCACATGACTCAGTAAAGTATAGAATGGCAGGTTCGTGTCAAGAGTAATTAGTTTTAACCTGATTTTAGGCTTCCACCGCAATGTTGATAAGATCTGCGTTCTTTTTCTTGACCTTTCAAGAAGAGACCGATACGTTGTCCCGAAACGTCGGTAAATAATTACCACACGACGCCGCGTAATACCCCAGAAGAGCGCAGACCTCTTCAACATTAAACAGGATGATCTGATTACAGGAAACATAGCTCCTTCTCTGTCAAGTAATTAAATGCATCGTCAAGTATAATACAGGGTTATTCAAAATGATTGTCGGGGTTTTTAACAAATTGGCCACCTCGTTCTCCAGATGCAACCCCATGTGAATTCTTTGTATGTGGTTACGTCAAGGATCATGTTTATGTTCCTCCTCTTCCCGCAAGTATCCCGGAACTGAAGGTACGAATCAGAACCGCCATTGAAACCATCACCGCTGACATGCTAGAAAAAATTTGGAACGAACTCGATTATCGTGTTGATGTTTGTAGAATCACAAAGGGTGCACATATAGAGCACCTGTAAGGTATGTCACAAAAAACTTGGAGTGTTGTTCTATTAAATAAAAAAATACATATACTCCTATCTCAAGTGTATTGTGTATGACAAGTTGTTAAAACCCCGACAATCATTTTGAATAAACCCTGTATTAGAAACCTCACACAATGTATTCATGTGTCTTGTGCAATTCCCAAAGCAAACATCGTTTGCTTCTCAATACATTTTAAAATTGGTTATTCTAATCGAAGAGAACTATGTTCTCTGTGAGGTACGAACTGTATCTTTATATAAAATGCAGATTGCTTTTCATCTTCGAAGCATTAATACCTCACTTCGTGTTCGCAGTTCTGTAAAACGCAAAGGAATCCGTAGAGGCTTGATATTAGAATCCACAAACACCTCTCTTTCAGATCTCACTTCACCCACAACAAGAAACGCAACTAGAAATCACAGAAACTCCCATTTCAGATTCTTTAATATCCTTCTTTCGCCTTTTATCACTTTTTCCGCATTTTCTCCTCTTATAGCCTACAGCACCAGATTTATTCTCCATTAAGTTACTTTTTTATGCACAGCTAACATTTCTGGGTTACGTCCCACGACGCGGTGTCGCCCGACGCCACGCGGAATAAGAGCAGGAATTCAGTGCTCTATATTACCTTACCTGAGTGACGATCCCCTCGTGATTTCCCATGCAGCCTACACATCTGTCCTGCTATTTTTCTGCTGTACATTACCCCCAAACCCTTCCACTATCCAGTACAAAACGTATCTCTTGGGAGGCGTTTGTATGACAGTACTGCAGAAAATTTAGACATCGTTCCCACGCAACAACAAGCATAAATAATTTTTCAGAATTCCATGGGGGGGGGGGGGATTTCTTACTCACATGATGGTCATCTCAGTTTGTACAACTTGCAGTGTAAAGTGTTCCGACGTTTCGGAGAAAAGTACTGACTCCATATTCAGGGTTACTGTATTTGTTTCAAATTGTCAGTTTTACAGGTTTCAAGTTCTGACACAGTGCGTAACAGAGTGGCCACATGGATTGTCCACTGTCGAACACTTTACACCAGTATGAGACATTAAAACTTATAAGCACAAAGTGTACTTATATAATACATAATAAATCACTTCCTGCCTCCCGAAACGCAACACATTTCCATTACACATACAAGCCATTTAATGCTTTTCACAGGAAAATTCCTTTTACTGTAAGAATCACAGCGTTTACCAAATATTGTTCGAGTTTATTATATGCTTAAGGAAGATAAGATTGGCGAGACATGCAGCAAGCGTTGGAGAGAAAAAATACATACAGTTTTTATGTCTTTGAAACCTGAAGCGAGATACTACTTGGAAGACTCCAAAGTAGAAATAACGTAATAAAATGGCTCGTAAGAAATAGGATGGATTGGTTTCGACATGAATAATGAAGTTCAGGATATGGACATAAGTCACGCTTTTGTGAACCTGGTGGTGAACTTATGGCTGCCGGTCTGACCTTCCTTTTTGAGTCGCGTCTTCCTACGCCAGATGTTCTAATTGTTTTGCCAAAGAATAAAACTAGGGTGTCTACCAAGACTAAGAATAGGACTCGAACCCAAACTGTCCGGTAACAAAAGTGAATGGTATAACAGATAAAGTGAGTGGTATAACAGATAAAGTGAGTGGTATAACAAATAAAGTGAGTGGTATAACAGATAAATAATGATAAAGAAATTGGTAATGTTACCAGGACTGCATGCCGCGAGGTAGCCGGTGTGGCCCCTTATGGGGTGAACTTGCCTTTTCGATAAAATGCGGGGAATTTCGTTGACTAGATGAGGCACTGGTAGCTCATCAATGATTAATAATTTGCACACAATTATTTCTTTATTTATTCATCCATTCTTTCATTTGATGAGTTAGAGTGTCTTTGAATATCTAAGCAAGACCTACATTTTGCTACCGCTCTATTATAAAGGGTTTACTACTGACGAAGGAGATAAAAAAGATAAATCTACGCATTGAGATGTTTCGCTTTGCAACATCAGGACTCCACAACGCGCGGAACTATGCCGTAATTTCTGCACTGCCCCGAGCCATCAGACTTGCACACAGGTAAGAGAGAGGGGAATCCCGGCATTAAACTACTCTTTGTCGGTCCTCGAGAATTTCTGATGCCTTCAAGACATTTGACTAAAAGGCAACGAAAAGGAACACCAAGCAACCGTGAGGAGCGGACAGAAGAGTTGATTCGTGTTAGTAAAAGACGACTCGTTAAAAACGAATACACAATTTAATTAAATAACTTTTTATTATTCAATATTAAATAAGAATTTCCTCTTTTGAATTTCTAATTTTTTTACTTTTAAATAAAAATTAAATTGCTTTCTTTAATTATCAAAGAAAACACAAAAAAAATCTTTTTTGTGACCTGCAGGTGTAATTTTCATTGTTAATTAAAACTTAATTAACAAAATGCTATATTTATACATATTTTACACAATAAAAGTTTGGTCCGTATATTTACTTAGTATTTATTACTCGCTTCAAACCGATAATAAATATTTACACTTAAGAGAAGAGGTGAAACGGCTTAGTCAGTATAGTTACTGATTACGGAATGGAAGACAGGAGATATAGTCCGTGCTATACCAACACAAATTTTACTCTTCACGAATGTCCAGACAGCATGTGGATTGTTGGTCTAGTACTAAGATAACAATTTAGGGATATTGAAGTTGTTTATTCCGAAAATTATACAAGAGATAAATTTTTTTCAATCCCATTACAGACCTGGACAGGCCCTTAGGCGTCCAGGAGGTTGAGGCTCCCAGATTTCTAGACAGTCGGCATATGAAGGTGGTAAGGTTGTCAGCCCTAAGCACCGGCCGCTTTTATTCCCCAGAAAATATTCCTGGTACTCATTTCTGTTAGAGGCTGAGTCGACCCCAGGGCCATAGTGTGGCCGGAAGGATTATGTCAATGAAAAATTCCAGTGACACCATCGGGAATCGATCCCGCGACCTTGCGGCTTGTAGCGCAGTGCCTCTACCAACTGCGCCACCGCGTTCCCCAATTAAAAATGTTATTTTGATAAAACGTAGAGTTGTTAAACTTAAAGGCAAGGCGTGCACATTCTAACCACTGTAAATTAAAAGGTTAGAACCGTAGAAAGAAATGAGCCGCGGGAACGTTTCAGGGATGTGACGGGATTGCTCAGATGTCCGTCAAACGCAGGAGATTACAATTTCGCAGCTGAGAGGAGAAGAAAGAACATCACCGCAACCTCCCACCCCACCACGCCATGCATCACCAACCTGCGTACGTAAAATTTTAAATTCTGTAGTTTAGAGTCCAACTCCCTTACACGACTCTCATTTCAGACAATGTGCGTTTTACTGTTTGTAACGTGAGGCATTCACTGCAGTGAGTATTAGAGTTACTGTTTGTAACGTGAGGTATTCACTGCAGTGAGTGTTAGAGTTACTGTTTGTAACGTGAGGTATTCACTGCAGTGAGTGTTAGAGTTACTGTTTGTAACGTGAGGTATTCACTGCAGTGAGTATTAGAGTTACTGTTTGTAACGTGAGGTATTCACTGCAGTGAGTATTAGAGTTACTGTTTGTAACGTGAGATATTCACTGCAGTGAGTATTAGAGTTACTGTTTGTAAAGTGAGATATTCACTGCAGTGAGTATTAGAGTTACTGTTTGTAACGTGAGGTATTCACTGCAGTGACTATGAGAGTTACTTTTTGTAACGTGAGATATTCACTGCAGTGAGTATTAGAGTTACTGTTTGTAACGTGAGGTATTCACTGCAGTGAGTATTAGAGTTACTGTTTGTAACGTGAGGTTTTTACTGCAGTGACTATAAGAGTTACTGTTTGTAACGTGAGGTATTCACTGCAGTGAGTATTAGAGTTACTGTTAATAACGTGAGGTATTCACTGCAGTGAGTATTAGAGTTACTGTTTGTAACGTGAGGTATTCACTGCAGTGAGTATTAGAGTTACTGTTTGTAACGTGAGGAATTCACTGCAGTGAGTATTAGAGATACTGTTTGTAACGTGAAGTATTCACTGCAGTAAGTATTAGATTTACTGTTTGTAACGTGAGGCATTCACTGCAGTGAGTATTAGAGTTACTGTTTGTAACGTGAGGTATTCACTGCAGTGACTATGAGAGTTACTGTTTGTAACGTGAGGTATTCACTGCAGTGACTATGACAGTTACTGTTTGTAACGTGAGGTATTCACTGCAATGACTATGACAGTTACTGTTTGTAACGTGAGGTATTCACTGCAGTGACTATGACAGTTACTGTTTGTAACGTGAGGTATTCACTGCAGTGACTATGACAGTTACTGTTTGTAACGTGAGGTATTCACTGCAATGACTATGACAGTTACTGTTTGTAACGTGAGGTATTCACTGCAGTGAGTATTAGAGTTACTGTTTGTAACGTGAGGTATTCACTGCAGTGACTATAACAGTTACTGTTTGTAACGTGAGGTATTCACTGCAGTGACTATGACAGTTACTGTTTGTAACGTGAGGTATTCACTGCAATGACTATGACAGTTACTGTTTGTAACGTGAGGTATTCACTGCAGTGAGTATTAGAGTTACTGTTTGTAACGTGAGGTATTCACTGCAGTGACTATGACAGTTACTGTTTGTAACGTGAGGTATTCACTGCAGTGACTATGACAGTTACTGTTTGTAACGTGAGGTATTCACTGCAGTGACTATGACAGTTACTGTTTGTAACGTGAGGTATTCACTGCAGTGAGTATTAGAGTTACTGTTTGTAACGTGAGGTATTCACTGCAGTGACTATGAGAGTTACTTTTTGTAACGTGAGATATTCACTGCAGTGAGTATTAGAGTTACTGTTTGTAACGTGAGGTATTCACTGCAGTGAGTATTAGAGTTACTGTTTGTAAAGTGAGATATTCACTGCAGTGAGTATTAGAGTTACTGTTTGTAACGTGAGGTATTCACTGCAGTGACTATGAGAGTTACTTTTTGTAACGTGAGATATTCACTGCAGTGAGTATTAGAGTTACTGTTTGTAACGTGAGGTATTCACTGCAGTGAGTATTAGAGTTACTGTTTGTAACGTGAGGTATTCACTGCAGTAGGTATTAGATTTACTGTTTGTAACGTGAGGTATTCACTGCAGTGAGTATTAGAGTTACTGTTTGTAACGTGAGGTATTCACTGCAGTGACTATGAGAGTTACTGTTTGTAACGTGAGGTATTCACTGCAGTGACTATGAGAGTTACTGTTTGTAACGTGAGGTATTCACTGCAGTGAGTATTAGAGTTACTGTTAATAACGTGAGGTATTCACTGCAGTGAGTATTAGAGTTACTGTTTGTAACGTGAGGTATTCACTGCAGTGAGTATTAGAGTTACTGTTTGTAACGTGAGGAATTCACTGCAGTGAGTATTAGAGTTACTGTTTGTAACGTGAGGTATTCACTGCAGTAAGTATTAGATTTACTGTTTGTAACGTGAGGCATTCACTGCAGTGAGTATTAGAGTTACTGTTTATAACGTGAGGTATTCACTGCAGTGACTATGACAGTTACTGTTTGTAACGTGAGGTATTCACTGCAGTGACTATGACAGTTACTGTTTGTAACGTGAGGTATTCACTGCAATGACTATGACAGTTACTGTTTGTAACGTGAGGTATTCACTGCAGTGACTATGACAGTTACTGTTTGTAACGTGAGGTATTCACTGCAGTGACTATGACAGTTACTGTTTGTAACGTGAGGTATTCACTGCAATGACTATGACAGTTACTGTTTGTAACGTGAGGTATTCACTGCAGTGACTATAACAGTTACTGTTTGTAACGTGAGGTATTCACTGCAGTGACTATGACAGTTAATGTCTTCCAGACTTTGGCTTTGTGCAGGCCGGCAGAGATCTAACAACGTTCAAACTCTGGTCACTGTACATACGTCAGTTGGTGCCTCCATATTCTTTCTGAGCACAACTTACGAAACCTAAGTTCCTACAGCCTAAGTTTCCAATTTTCCATATTTATTGTTATTGTTAATATTAATAGTGTTTAATTTTATTCTTGTAAAAAAACCATCAGTTATGAAGGTTTCCGTTTTCTGCGATAAATGGCTGCATACACGGCGTCACTGCAGAAGAAGGAAGCCTCAACCAACACCACTGTGACAATCTCAAATACCGCTATTCACCACGCAGTAGAGGTATAGCTGTACCCTTTATTTAACCTTGGTGCTAGATGTGGGCACATAGTCAGCGCCACGCCCCGGCCGCTTTACCCCCGTGAAAGGAACCCCGTACCGATTTTTCAGGAGGCTGGGTGAGCCCCACGGCCGGTCTGGACAGGTGCGGTAAATCTCGCCCCCACCGGGATTCAATCCCCGAAACGTCCAGCCAGTAGCTAATCGCTATACCGAGCCACCGAATCTTTATACATTTGGGTTTGTCAACTGTAACATCAAATACTCGCAAAATAGTCTCGCATTTATCCGCTGAAACAAAATATGTCATGTCATGTTACTACATAGTGTAACGGAGCAGACTTGTCCCTCAGAAGCTAATAATTCCTTAGCTACTCAAAAAATTACCTGAATTTTATGGAAATGGATGTTTCAATAAACCCATAGAATTGAAACTGTAAATTTTTAGTTTGCGTGTATGTAGATATTTCTTAACCTAATTGTAGTTACGTCTGACAATATAATTTACGTTGTAATAAGTACACAATTTTATTTCCTTTGCCTGCCCTCTTTGTCTACTCAGAACCGTGACAGTTTCGCTTTCCAGCCGATATTCGTCACGTTATCTGGGAATTATGATACTGTGATATATCTGTGTTTATGATACTCAATTACAGAGTTCTTCGGTCTGCTCCGGCCAACTACAAAATTTCGGGGCGGATCGTTATCGTAACTGAGAAATTCCTATTTCCTTTCCATTAATGTCACATAATCATTTGTATCGTTACTTAAGGGTCAAAAAATAATGTTACCTGAAAACTCTTTTTCTGACTGTCACTGAGAAAGAAACCCAATCGAATTAATAGTCACTCATAAATACCAATAGATGTCAGCATGATTGGCAATGTGAAATTTAATTAATATTAATGGAATAACTCTGTAAGAATTTTTTTTAAATCATTAAATGGTGCATTATTTTTGAAAACGTTTTACACAATAACTCATTAATTCGTCACTTCTCCCGTCATTATAAACAGGCAGGTAGACAAAAATTAGCGATGATGATAGAGAAATTTTCAGAAATAGATACAGCGAACGGACAAATACACAGCAGGCACGACGCTGGGTTCTGGAACCTGTAGTGCCTTTACTTGAAATGAAAAACAACCTGGTCTTTCTTCACTTCCAATTTTTACTTTCTTACTTTAAAACTCAAACTACAGAGAATTCACTGCAGTGTAACTGAAAATTAAATTTTTCTCATCCGTGGTTTTTTTCTTCATTTCTGCAATATGTCTGACCCAATTTTAAATATTATATTATTAATTAGAGCCATTTGCAATATGTAATATAAATAAAGAATGAAGGATAATTATATTTTAATTCTGATTTGGAGATAAACTGAAGAGTTATCAGCCTAAAATGGATTTCATATAAAAACGAGCGGTACGACACACTAATTACTTTATCATTAATTTTTAATCAAATTCTGCAATAAAGAAAGCTTACTGGACGGCACAGTGACATATTGGAATTCACGCTGCATGGTTTAGCCCCATATAAAAGCAGATACATGGAACTACAGTTCGTATATCTCACAGTAAACATGTCGTGATTCCATCAAAATGTTATTTGATTGTATCAGAGAAAGAATTGTTGTTTATTACGGAAATTATATGAAATTTATACACAAAATATGTGGGGAAAAATGCAGTTTCTTTTAGTAATAAAGCAGCTCGAACACGTAATTAACAGTGTGAAATTTTTTTTTTTTAAAAAAAAAAATCTTAATTAATCCAGTATTAAAGAACACGGAATGAACTTCCAGCTGACACATACACACATACATACATATGTATGTATGTATGTGTATGTATGTATGTATGTGTATGTATGTATGTGTATGTATGTATGTATGTGTATGTATGTGTGTATGTGTGTATGTGTATGTACATACATATGTACATACACATACACACATACATACATACATACATACATACATACATACACACACACATACATACATATGTACATACATTACATATATACGTACACACATAGATACATACATACATATGTACATACATTAGATACATAAGTACATATATACATACATACATTAGATGCGTACGTACATATATTACATACATATGTACACACATACATACACACGTACATACATACACACGTACATACATACACACATACATACACACATACATATGTACACACATACATACACACATACATATATACACACATACATACAACACACACATACATATATACACACATACATACACACATACATACACATACATACACATACATACATACATACACATACATACACATACATACATACACATACATACATACATACATACATACACATACATACATACATACATACACATACACACATACATACACATACAACACATACATACACAATACCTGTCGTAAGACAGCTCAATATGCAACACTTCATGATTGTACAATAGACAACACATTAGACAAATTAAAACATCCGGATTAAAATGTGGATTATTTGTATAAAAGGTATTGAGAGCTATAGACATCAGCTGTAGACATCAGGTGTAGACATCAGCTGGTGAAGACTTCTTAGCGGAGTATAAAAATTCTTCAATTGAAAAAACGTGAGTTATTAGATACTTCCATAACGCTGCCTTAAAACGTAATTCATCATTTTTGAGTTCTAAAATGTTAGTAGGCAGATTATTACAAATGTTTATACCAGAGTAAGGATCGCCTTTCTAAAAAACATGCAAGATTTACAAGCGTTCTATAAACGGGTTCTATTCCTCTTGTCCATTACATGTACTGAAAACTCTCAAGATTACTAAAAATAATCATCATAAGTGAATTTACATATGGAACAGGCACAATATCAATTTTCTATCTAATTTTGTATCTTAAGATATATTAGCTTGTCAAGGAAGGCGCAGCTGCTTGCAATCGTTTGGTTAGGTCTACTGGTCTATCAGCTAAACAGGATATCAAAATAAAGTGTCAGTCATCAAGTTACATTAAACTTAATAGGAATGTCAGTGCCAGCTTTCCATATATTAAGTAGCTGACGTCCTGAAAGTCTGATAATCCAAGAACAATACCGTCTGGACATCAGCGCCAAAATGAGAGACGGTCAAAATGCTAGTGAATGACAGATGAAAGTCGGCAGTAAAAGAGATAGAGATGGCGCAGCTATAATCCCTAGCAGCGTTCTGACAGACGCCGTATTCAACTGTTCTGTAAGCAAACATCGCGGGATACAGTCGGATACGGCTGTCACTTCAAACATAAAATTGTTCTGTCGAATGGCGAGCACATTATGTAAATGGATGTTGCGACCGTGGAAACACTTTCGAATTGCCGTTCATTTTGTGAGTGTAGTTCGAAGATCAGGTGAAATAAAAGTATGACTGTGTGGGTTAAGCTACTGCGTCCATCCGTAACACGAGATAAGTTGGTAGCTTCACGCTCCGGCCCCACACATTAAAATAATGCAGAAATATATCAGACAGGAGAGCAAATTAATGACAATAATCGAGGGACCTATATCCTTTAAGGTAGGAGTATCAGATTCACAGTGCAGTCTACCAAATTGACACCGTAAATTCTGGTATGTGGTTAACATATCAAAATTTGAATATGGTCCAGACCGGCTCTGGGGCCTACACAGCGTCCTACTAAATGGGTGCCGGAGTTCTTTCCCGGGGATACAGCGGCCGGGGCGTGATGTTAACCACTCATCTCCAGCTAGTGACGTGCTTAAGAATGAGTGGATCTATACCTCTACATCCACCATGTGCCTTTATGGCGTGGACATGGAAAATTTTACTTTACTTGACTCTGAATATGAGGGCTGTCTGTCTGTCCGTCCGAAACGCTGGTAGTGATCTATAAAAATGTAAGGTGATATAACATAGAGAAGAGAAGGCAGAAATTAAGAGCAAAAATATTTTAGAGGGAAGTTGTGAAATTAATTCATTCATTCTGCAGTCTGTCTTACGACAGGTCCGTAGCCTCTTCATTCTGCAGTCTGTCTTACGACAGGTCCGTAACCTCTTCCAAAGCGAATTCTGCACAGGGTGCGATCTAGTGCTTCCTCTTTCAATTTCCAGTATCTTCTCTTTTCCTTAAGGTCATCAAGTAGCTGCTTACGTCTTCTCCCTCTTCTTCCCGTCATTTCTATCCTTCCTTCTAACTTTCCTTCAATCACGTGTTTCAGAAGGCAGTTTCTGCGCAAGATGTGACCAATCCAGTTAGCCTTTCTTCTTATTATTGTATGTAGGATATATGTACGATATATAAAATATATATAAGATTTATAATGTAAGTGTAGGTGACAAAATGATAACAGCGATCAGTAAAAGAAATATAGAAACAAAGACAATAATACTTAAAGTAATGAGAGAATGACAGAAACAGAAAAATAAAGAAATCTGTTTATAAATCGCACAGGGCATATATTTACAAGTACACGAAATATAACTACTTTGTTACAGTTTGTTTATCAGTTTGTTTATCAATTTGTTTATCAGTTTCTTCTTAGAAGCTAAGACCAGGGAGAAATATCACGTAAGCATTTGTTTATAGATGTGACCTAAAAATGCTTGCTACAGGACTAACGGGAATGCGATCTCCGAATCGACGACTGAATAAGAGGCCGTGTCTATAATTAGCATCCTTCTGGAAACATAAACCAGTATATTACTGGAGCAGAGGGGAAAACGAAAGGGAACCATCTGAATTAAAGTTACTCTCTGAGCTGTCAATATGGCACTCGCAGTGGGCTGAAACCGAGCTGAATACCCTCTGTGCTTTCACCTGCTGGTTCGTGACGTAACAAATTCAACCAGACAGCAGTACCACTGTTACTATGCATGATGTCATGTGATGTCACTGTATAATAAGGGTCACTGTATTTGTATTTATTTCACATTTAATAAGTCACAGAGGGCGCAGCACAACACTAAGAGACACAGAACGTGTCATAAACATCACAAAATTAATCAAAACAGTGAGAAATATGATAATAAGCAAAATACATATATATAGAGGGTGTTTCATAAATCCCTCCGGGATTTCGAAGGTCTGTAGCTCAGGAGCCAAATCACAAACGGGGGATGAGAGCATGTCAGTGAAAAGAGTACATATCCACGTTTTGAATCTACCTTACGAATTTTCAATATGTCCCCTTTGGTGACTCGACAGACGTCAATCCTCTAATCTAGCTCCTGTCACACACGTTCCAACATATGAAGCTTTCTGTTCACCTGAATAAGCCATGTTTGCACACCACTGCCTCCTAGCGAACAAACGGGTAACTATGCCATCGCATCTGTCACAAAAAAACTTTTACATTTCCTCTATCCGTTGGCATGCTTTTATCTCTTGTATGTGGGTTTGCTACTGCACGGCCAAGCCTCTAAATCCCGGAAGGACTTATGAAACACGCTGTATAATTCTCCATAAAACTCTTACAAGCATCAATCCTAAAGTAAGCATAAGATACAAATAACAGTTAATCCCCAAAGTTTAGGAATTTTTCAAACTGTAAAATTCTGTAAAATGTTGTCTATGCCTTTATGTTGAGCCACTAATCCCGAAAATTTTAGACAGTAACGGGACTAGATTATTTTATGAAGCAGAGGGGCCCACAAATTTTCCAAAAAATCTAGGTAAAGGTCACCCCATAAAATGCGTATGCAGACACAGATACGAGGCAGATGTATAGTTTCAGCCATTTGGCAACCCGGCAATAGAAGGAGGTGGGTACAAAGTCTAGAAGCCACCTTGAAGTTCTAGGGACCAGCGTGAATTATATTCAATATGTTCACCCACAATTCTGGAGTGACTGTAAACCTCACTGCTGTCTGGCGCTTTCTGCTCGGCGCATGCGTAATGGTACACAATTGTGTATGTCAGAAAAAACTAATTGCAGTAATTTTGCTAGAAGTCTTAGGCGCCACCGTAAATAATTTATTTCCCCAGGCGATCAAGCGCCGTAGGGATTTGTTAACCCCTGACCTAGCAAATTTCAGTATGTGGTGTTCAACACCAGCACGTCTATCATGAAGATAAGACACTTTTGGTATTATAATGTAATGCATATTTAAGCATGGTTAAAATCAAAATTTCTGAGTAGAACTTAAGATGACGCTTCACTTCAAACTCTCCAGTCTCCATGAAATTGCCAGGGAATAAATTGCCTTTGTAGATAAGATTTTTGCAAATACAATACATGCCAAAAGACTTAGGTCATCACGAATATAATTGGCATGCCTGATCCTATCATCACCGGCGTCTCCCTTCCGCAGACTAAGAAGTCAAATGATATATAATTTTCACCTTCGATTTGTAGTGAAACTCAGTCATACGTATCGGTAACGTCGTTAAATATTAATTTGCAGATTCTTCGAATTAGCCAGGTATATTAATGTGTTTGCCTCGCAGATATCTGGCACAAATAATTGTAATGAATAAACGATAGAGAAAGGCAATACACAGACGCACAAGAAAATTATAATAAACTGGAGATGTGACGTCATCTTTTTTGCTGTCGTAACTTCAGGGTTAAGGCTTAAAAACTGAATGATATTTATTTTTGTTTTGCTTAGCGTATAGCGTACCAGCACATTTAACATCTACAATTGTTTTGGTATATATTTTGATTATGATTAGAGACAACGACTACCCCAATTTAGGGCAAAACATATTAAATTTTTGTAATGGAGATGTATTGTGTCTTTTGGGATAGAAAATACATAGAGAAATATATATAAATTTAATTTTCATTGTAAATATCGAAGAGTGGATCTGAGTACAGACCCAGTAACTGGACTAGTGTTATCGTAATTTCATATACAGGTCATACACAAAAGAATGGTGCGGTATCAAAAGTGAATAAAAAATGTACTTCTCACCTTACACGGCATAACATACACCGTCAGCGGCGGCAACTGTCCAAGTTTCTCATTTGGTAATTACAATCCTTCAATGTGTGCACCCTGGGTCACACGACACACATCCACACGGTAATCAAACTCATCCCAGACCCGGTGTAGCATGTCCGCTGTAATGGCAAGCAGTGCATGCGCTATCCGATCACGAATTTCATGGATGGACGTGGGCAATGGTGGTACATAAACGCTGTCTTTAACGAACCCCCAAAGAAAGAAATCGCACGGTGTAAGATCTGGCGAACGGGGTGGCCAAGGGAGAAGGTTCTTGTCTCCATTTGCAGCAGCACGTCCGATCCAGCGCTGTGGAAGAACACGATTGAGAAGCACTCGTACATTCCTGTGAAAATGGGGGGGAGCTCCGTCCAGTTGTAGAATGTAATCGTCATAATTGGTATTCAGTTGGGGTAACAACCAGCTTTCCAACATGTCCAAAAATGAGTCGCCAGTCACAGTTGCACCATTCTTTTGTGTATGCCCTGTATATGTACGTGAATTATGTTACAGACTCTTTAATGTTGTTGCCCAAAATAAGGTGGGCGTGCTGGGTTGAATTCAATCTCAATTAATTCATACTGAAACAAACCAATCATGAAGCATTTCGTTGCAGGAGCGATAACATAACTTCTACCTCAGCCGCCACTCCATGTGGTTTTCCACCAGCCTTAAGAGCAGCAGAATTCTCTCTCAAAATCACACACTCACAGAATTCTGATTTACATTTTTGACTGAGAAAATCGCTGTATTAAGTTACATGCTTCTCTTGGGCACTAAATCAACACCCATACCTCTCAGGGATAAACTTATATCGATAATCTGATGTTTCGATATTACTCTGAAAATTGCAAATACATACGTTTGATGACACAAGAGGGACTCACAGCAAAATCACAGACAGAAATTATGTGAGAAATTAAATTAATCCCTAAGGTGCTATCACAGAATCACTACAGTGTTATATGGGTAACACACAGCGTGTAGGCGGGGAGGAGGGTGTGTAGAAAGGACGTAGAATATAACATTGCATAGACTGAAGTGGTGAAGACATGAATAGCACACAAGAAGACGAAATAAATACGTAGTTAAGAAGGTTCAAGGTGGCACCTGTTTAAAAGAAATAATGACACCTCTAAGAACTTTAGTCTCTACTGTTGTAACGAAAAGCCATCTTAGATACAGTATATAATAAACTGGACAATGATGGCGTGGGAATGTGGACATGACAATAGGTATACAAAGTCGAACCCGGTTATAACGACATCGGTTTATGCGACACCTCGTCTATAACGTCAGATATTCTGTGCCACCAACTAATTTGTCACTGTTAACCATAACATTATACTCCTCAGTTATAACAACACTCGTTTATAACGACACAAAATATTCAGTCCCTTTCATGACGTTATAACCGAGTTCGACTGTATATTGCTACAGCTTTAAAGTGGAACGTCTAAATTTAAGGCGACATACATTATAAACATAACAGCATTCTTGATGAAACGAGGTAATGTGTAGAAAACGGTAGGTGTAAAATTTTCTTCAGATGTACGACTACAACAGACAGCTATTTACGACTACAACAGACAGCTATTTACGACTACAACAGACAGCTATTTACGACTACAACAGAGAGCTATTTACGACTACAACAGAGAGCTATTTACGACTACAACAGACAGTTATTTACGACTAAAACAGACAGCTATTTACGACTACAACAGACAGCTATTTACGACTACAACAGACAGCTATTTACGACTACAACAGAGAGCTATTTACGACTACAACAGACAGCTATTTACGACTACAACAGACAGCTATTTACGACTACAACAGACAGCTATTTACGACTCTACAACAGACAGTTACTTACGACTAAAAACAGACAGCTATTTACGACTACAACAGACAGCTATTTACGACTACAACAGGACAGCTATTTACGACTACAACAGACAGCTAATTTACGACTACAACAGACAGCTATTTACGACTACAACAGACAGCTATTTACGACTACAACAGACAGTTATTTACGACTAAAACAGACAGCTATTTACGACTAAAACAGACAGCTATTTACGACTACAACAGACAGCTATTTACGACTAAAACAGACAGCTATTTACGACTACAACAGACAGCTATTTACGACTACAACAGACAGCTATTTACGACTACAACAGACAGCTATTTACGACTAAACAGACAGCTATTTACGACTACAACAGACAGCTATTTACGACTACAAACAGACAGCTATTTACGACTACAACAGACAGCTATTTACGACTACAACAGACAGCTATTCCGAAAGTGTTAATTAAGTAGCGCAATGATAAAAACCTTCACCATAACGGCTAATAAAATATATGCAATGAATATAAATTTGTTACAGCATTAGACTAAAATCAAGTTAAAGTAAATTAGTCACTGTGCCCGTCATGATGCAGAAAGGGAACGGAAATATAGCGCCACTCATTCTTAATCTCGATACTGTTTGGAGACAGTGGTTATCTTCACGCCCCGGCTGATCTACCCCCGGAGAAAATAACCCTCGATATCATATAACTGGAGGCTGGTTGAGCTCAGAGCGTGTATGGGCGCTTAGGATTGTGACAGCTAAGGTGAAGATGCAAATAACACAGAAGGTTGATCACACAGTTAAGACGAGACAGCTGGTGGACACTATACTGAACCAGATAAATCCAGTCCATGGCGTGACATAATATTTGCTAACCTATTACTGAAGGGGTCGATCCCAGTGGCCGTGCGGTCTAAGGCGTGGGTCTACGGACTTTCGCTTACTGGGATTGTGGGTTAGAATCCCACCGGAGGCATGGATGTCTGTATGTTGTGAGTGTTGTGTGATGTCAGGTAGAGGTCTCTGCGACGGGCTGGTCCCTCGTCCAGAGGAGTCCTACCGAGTGTGGTGTGTCTGAGTGTGATCGTGAAGCCTCGAAAAATGAGGCGGCCTAGGCCCCCCAAGGGGCTGTCGAGCCATTGAAAAAAATACTGAAGGGAGAAGATAATTTTCAAATGTAATTAGAGATTTCTGTAATTCAATATAATTCTTGTTTATTAAACTGCTGAGTCAAGTCAGTTGGCCAATAACAGAAACAGCATAATAATAATTTTTAGTTCGAAGTCCGCGGTTGCATACCTGCAGATTCCCTAGGCATAGTAACACAACACCAATTAAGTAACATCTGTGTCAGCAAAGTAACATCTGTGTCAGCAAAGTAACATCTGTATCAGCAAAGTAACATCTGTGTCAGCAAAGTAACATCCTTGTCAGCAAAGTAACATCTCTGTCAGCAAAGTAACATCTCTGTCAGCAAAGTAACATCTGTGTCAGCAAAGTAACATCTGTGTCAGCAAAGTAACATCTGTGTCAGCAAAGTAACATCTGTGTCAGCAAAGTAACATCTGTGTCAGCAAAGTAACATCTGTGTCAGCAAAGTAACATCCGTGTCAGCAAAGTAACATCCTTGTCAGCAAAGTAACATCTGTGTCAGCAAAGTAACATCTGTGTCAGCAAAGTAACATCTGTGTCAGCAAAGTAACATCTGTGTCAGCAAAGTAACATCTCTGTCAGCAAAGTAACATCTGTGTCAGCAAAGTAACATCTGTGTCAGCAAAGTAACATCTGTGTCAGCAAAGTAACATCTGTGTCAGCAAAGTAACATCTGTGTCAGCAAAGTAACATCTGTGTCAGCAAAGTAACATCTGTGTCAGCAAAGTAACATCTGTGTCAGCAAAGTAACATCTGTGTCAGCAAAGTAACATCTCTGTCAGCAAAGTAACATCTGTGTCAGCGAAGTAACATCTGTGTCAGCGAAGTAACATCTGTGTCAGCAAAGTAACATCTGTGTCAGCAAAGTAACATCTGTGTCAGCAAAGTAACATCCTTGTCAGCAAAGTAACATCTGTGTCAGCAAAGTAACATCTGTGTCAGCAAAGTAACATCTGTGTCAGCAAAGTAACATCTGTGTCAGCAAAGTAACATCCTTGTCAGCAAAGTAACATCTGTGTCAGCAAAGTAACATCTGTGTCAGCGAAGTAACATCTGTGTCAGCAAAGTAACATCTGTGTCAGCAAAGTAACATCCTTGTCAGCAAAGTAACATCTGTGTCAGCAAAGTAACATCTGTGTCAGCAAAGTAACATCTGTGTCAGCAAAGTAACATCTGTTCAGGCAGCCAGTGTCATGTTTTAGGTTTTACTTACCCCATAAAATAATGGAAAAGCGAAATGAGTAAATAATTACATGTGAAATATTTCTGACAACAACACAACACAGTCACAAATGAAAATCATTAACAAATATTAATTCAGTTCACGATTTTCGAGGTTTGTATTGTATTTTAAAGCCGACTATGTAACACACACACCGCTCTGCGCTTAATATTTAGATATGTGTAAACTGAATGTATTAGTAAATTTTACGTTGTGTTCACCGTGCATTTTGGTAACACTCAACAATTAAACCAACAATTGAAATTTATTTCTTAAGTATATCCATTAACCCTACATATATTTCGGCTGCAATAGAGCCATCATCAGGGGTTCAAGGTCACGTTCACTTCAACATTCACTAATCCATTTGGTATCACCACTTATACACCGCAATGTACGTCAAGTTGCTGTTAACAGTTGGTAACACTCACTTTATAAACTGTATAAAGTTGTATAAACAAAAACAGTGAGTGTTACCAACTGTTAACAGCAACTTGACATACATTGCGGTGTATAAGTGGTGATACCGAATGGATTATTGAATGTTGAAGTGAACGTGACCTTGAACCTCTAATAATGGCTCTATTGCAGCCGAAACATGTGTAGGGATAATGGACATACTTAAGAAATAAATTGCATTTGTTGGTTTAATTGTTGAATGAATGTATTAGAGTATTTCGAATATTTCTCATAATAACCCATGATTATGTCCCAAAACAGAAATGACTAATTGGTCTTTGTTATGAACAGGCATTGTGTTTCCCGTAACGTATAAACTGACTTTTGTATAAATTGTTTTGAAAAATTAAGTCTTAAGGGGGTTAAATAGTCAGAAACATTTTCAAAATCCATGAAAGTAAAAAAAAGAGAAAATATAAAATATATCTTAATGCTTGATGGTCTGTTTTTTTGTACTTACAGATTTAATTAGTCCATTAAGAGAGCAACAAGTACGACAGCAGGTATGACAGTCCCATATGCAGTTCTTCCTAAGTAAGCTTATCACTTAAGGCACTGCGATCTGTTCTTCAAATAAAGGTCAAGATCTTCCTAAACCCATAAAATTCAGAACGCGGCTTCACTAAATGAGCGAATGAGGATTCTTAACGAGTAGTCTGCTCCATTTATTTACTTCGAACTTCATTTAACGACGCCCTCAGTACTCCAGGCTATACAAAGTGCTTTAGTATTGGTTTCATAATTTTTCAACATTCAATGATGCTGGTATTAAAATTCCAACTACTGTCCTGCATGGACTGGCTTTACATTCATAATGACATCAAATACATTCAAAACCGTACAGTGCACAGAGGCCAGCAGTATGTAAAAGATTAAAGGTCCGTACATTGCATCGAGGTCGGCATTGAAGGGTTTAAGTATGTTGTATGACCATAGACAATGGATGCTAATAATAATGCTGAATTGTAGACCAAATGGAAGAATACGATTTGGAAGACATTTGAAGAGATTATTAGACGAGGTCGAAACAGGTGTATTAAGGCTTAACTCGTGACAGATGATAATGATGGTGGCCATAAATAATCGAAAATAAAATGACGTTCCGGAAACGTCCAAATTTTGAGATACAAGTACTGGTCCGGGAACTTGCAAGTTTCAGACAGATAAATTTCAATTGTATACGTAACACTTTCTTAGAAACGTCTTGTTAAGTACGGTACTTAGAAACGTCTTGTTAAGTACGGTACTTAGAAACGTCTTGTTAAATACGGTACTTAGAAACGTCTTGTTAAGTACGGTACTTAGAAACGTCTTGTTAATTACGGTACTTAGAAACGTCTTGTTAAGTACGGTACTTAGAAACGTCTTGTTAAGTACGGTACTTAGAAACGTCTTCTTAAGTACGGTACTTAGAAACGTCTTGTTAAGTACGGTACTTAGAAACGTCTTGTTAAGTACGGTACTTAGAAACGTCTTGTTAAGTACGGTACTTTCCTATGCGAGGACGTATAAATCTAATCATATATGCTTTGTTATGTTATGACTACACGACGTCTCGAATATACTTTACATTTACGAGGTAAATTAAAGCTAAAGTTCGCCCTAGAACAGGCCATGAAGACCCAGAGGGGGAGTAGAGATATAGCTCTACTCTTTCTTTAACCTCGGCGCTAGATGGTGGTGAGTGGTCAAAGTCACGCCCCGGCCGCTTTACCCCCGGGAAAGACACCCCATACCCACTTTAGAAGAGGCAGCGTGGGCCCCAGATCAGGTCTGGACGGGTGCGAAAAATCTCTCTCCCACTGGGATTCGATCCCGGAACCGACCAGTATGTAGCGAGTAGGTATACAGACTGAGCTATCCCGATCCAATTACGTTTGCGATGAATGAAGGAAATGCGCATAGTCCGGGAAGTTTGTGCCGTTTGCGCCGTCCTTATGTGGAACTGAAGGAGAGAGAATTTCGGTGTAGTAGCCTGCGTGATGAGAGAACAGGCGAGACGTATGCAGATATATTTGTTGTCCTTAGCGTATTACATGTGTTCTTGAAAACTCAAAGGTCTTCTCTATAAAATGGACACATTAGATATTCTTCACTCAAAAGAGCGCAGTTAGTTCAGGCACTGCGCTACAAGCATGAACGTCGCGGTTTCGATTCCCGATGGTGTCACTGGAATTTTTCATTGACGTAAACCTTCCGGTCGCACTATGGCCCTGGGGTCGACTCAGCCTCTAACAGAAATGAGTACCAGGAATATTTCCTGGGGTAAAGGCGGCCGGTGCATAGGGCTGACAACCTTACCACCTTCATGCGCCGATTGTCTAGAAATCTGGGAGCCTCAACCTCCTGGAACCCTAAGGGCCTGTCCAGGCCTGTAATGGTATTGCTTTGCGTTTTACCACCCAAAAGAGAGTTACATTCTTGTAATATTTAAGGGAAGATGAACTTGCAGGGTCATAAGCCATTAATGAACGAGGTTTATGGTTGTTTCGGGAATTGCCTGCTACGCGATATTCAGTAAACATCTAACAACAGCTACGACAAAATACCCAGCCTTCCGTACCTGTGTACGTAATAGAGTTAGATAAAGTTTTGAAGCATTTACATAAACACACAGTACGCGATGCGCAGAAATGAACTCCCTGTACGGTAAAAGAATTTTTGAATATGCATCCTAAAATCTGTAACCCAATACAGAATTTCCTGGATTAATGTGTGGTGGCCAATTTCACTGACAACATATCAACAATTTTATAAAACGCAACACGTTTGTGAACTGGATTTCTAAACATTGAAGGAAACTTAATCTGACAGTTTTTAGACAAAAAACAGAGATTATATCCCGAAACACTAATGATCCGTCTGTAATTACAATTGATACTCTGCGGCAGTAACTGGATTTCTGTATTATTTAGATAAATTTCAGGCCATCAGAAGTTTAACGTAAATCCCCACACTTTGTGGTTTACGTTCTAATGGAAAAGAAAGACACTTGGCTGTACAGCAATCTCGTACGATATTACATTCAATCTCTGAGCGGAATTCAATTTGTCGTGCTGCTGACGCCAGTCCACTAGAGCGACCTGGTCACCAGGGTCAGTTACTGCTTCTGTATCCGCCTTGAGACGCTACATTTGAAATGAAATCTGAGTCGTGCTTCCGAGTTTATCAACGGTCACGTACTTGGAGGCTGACAGAGTACGAAACTGGGGCAAGCGGGTGAAGACTTCAGTAGTAAGAATCTTAGGGGTGACTTACCTTAACTCTCTATTACCCTAGTAACAGAAAATAATAGAATATGCATCAGATGAGTCAGTATTACAGCCTTACGGAGTGCGAAATACAAAAAATACATTGAGAACCAATTGTCTTCAGGACTTTGTCAATCGTCCGGATAAGATATAAAAATATAAAATCACGACGTTTCGGAAGCTGGTTCTTCTTCCGTCTTCAGGTGAAGGAAGGGGAGACACCTACTCAGATGGGTTCTTAGACCAGTGATTGAGATTAGCTCGGTCTAAGGGACCCATCTGAGTAGATGTCTCCCCTTCCTTCACCTGAAGACGGAAGAAGAACCAGCTTCCGAAACGTCGTAATTTTATATTTTTATATATTTTATCCGGACGATGGACAAAGTCCAGAAGACAATACCATCGTCAAAATATTTTAGAATTTATAACAAAAAAATACAACATAAGGGGCCACACCGGCTACTTCGCGGCATGCAGTCCTGGTAACATTACTCATTTCTTTATCATTATTTATCTGTTATACCACTCACTTTATCTGTTATACCACTCACTCCATCTCTAAATTTCCCCACTACAGTGTAAACCCTGAACTGTATATCAGTTATAATTGGCAATTTAGTGTCTGTAATATCAGAGGGAGTCGATCCCAGTGGCCGCGCGGTCTAAGACGTGGGTCTACAGCCGCTCACTTGCTGGGATTGCGGGTTCGAATCCCGCCAGGGGCATGGATGTTTGTCTCTTGTGAGTATTGTGTGTTGTGAGCCAGAGGTTTCTGCGACGGGCTCATCACTCGTCTAGAGGAGTCCTACCGATTGTGGTGTGTCTAAAGTGTGTGATCGCGAAACCTCGAAAAATGGGGCGGCCTAGGCCCCCTAGGGGCTGTCGAGCCATAGGAAAAAAAAATGCAGAGAGAACGCTGTGTGGGATCTGAAAACCAAACTTTGTGTGAGTTGTGCTTTACTTTCTGATGGACCACAGTGCATTCATGTTTGATATTCAGACATTTTAGGAACCACTTACGCAGAGTCGCAGTGTCACCTCTATCCTTAGGAACACAGCTGTCAGAACGTCAAATGTAGCACATCGAATTTACATTAGAAAGAAAATTCTTTTAATATTGTTTAGGAAAATAATTACTTTGTATTGCCAGATTTATGTTAAACGCACAAATACTGTTTATACTGTGTATTCTGTGCACACAACAAACAGAAAGGCAATGATATAGGACAGGGAGTTCTATATACGATATAATTTCTCTGCCAGGTGGCGAGTTTAGATCAGAACCGGTAACCTTCGGGTCCCAATACAGCCTATGGATTCAGCAAGTTGCCAGTCTACAATATAGTATAATTAAGTGTAATGTATTATTATCTGTGTATAAGTCTGTAAAGAATGAATTATAATATTTTCACTAATACAGAGTATACACAAAAGAATGGTGCGGTTTTAATAGTGTTCACTATTAAAACCGCACCATTCTTTTGTGTATGCCCTGTATATCTGCTTTCTTAAATCTTGTCTTATAGCTGTTAAATAAATTTATTACAATACTTCTTGAACGTAGAGTGTAAGGATTTCCTAAATAATTGTTACAAATATTAAGAAAGTATTTTGTATTAACACTTTATAGATGAAAATTAATTTGACAGAAGATCAGTTGGACCGATCGTGTGAGAAATAAAGAAGTATTACACAGAGTGAAGGAGGAGAGGAATATCGTACATACAATAAAAAGAAGAAAGGCTAACTGGATTGGTCACATATTGCGTAGAAACTGCCTTCTGAAACATGTGATTGAAGGAAAGTTAGAGGGAAGGATAGAAATGACGGGAAGAGGAGGAAGAATGCGTAAGCAGCTACTGAATGACAAGGAAACGACAGGATACTGTTAATTGAAAGAGGAAGCACTAGATTTCACTCTGAGGAGAACTCGCTTTGAAAGAGGCTACGGACTTTTAGTAAGACAGAATAAGAAATGATGAATGGTATTTAAAGACACAGTTCGAACCGCACAGTAAACACTCTCCGTCTCGGTTATAAAGCCTATAAGTTATTGATGTATAGGCAAATAATCGATGTTTTTTTTCTGAGATTCACACGATTTGCATAAACTCACTGCGTTGGCTGACTGCATAATTGTTTGTATTAAAACTGGCAGTACATAAACTAACTACTAGGATTTAAAGTGTTCGTGAGGTTTGTACAACTACTAAGGTTATTCTTATAGTGCTCAAATGATAGTCTTGTGTGGTGTCCTTATACGTGTGTAAATAATTCATATTTTTTTTTTATTATTGATTAAATTTGATATTAAGTTCTTTTTGGGGTGAAGGGCCCCGCAGCAGATGCTACGGACGCACCACAGCCTTGAGGTTTATTGTGAAAACCTGTGATGAAGATGATAAGTTTTTTTCGTTTTTCCTTGTAATGGAGGACCGGTGGAATAGAATTGACAGGGGGAAACCGAAGTACACGGGGAGAAAACCTGTCCCAGTGCCAATTTGTCCACCACAAATCCCACATGGACTGACCTGGGATCGAAACCGGGCCTCCGCGGTGAGAGGCCGGCGACTAACCGCCTGAGCCATGGCACGGCCCTTGATATCCAGCTAATATTTTAATTATTAAGAAATTTATTTATCTTATTTAATTGTTTGACTAACATTTATTTTATACTATTGACCGGTCTTGTACAATATGTTGGAATTATATTTCTACAAGTGTCAGATTAGGGTCACTTTGAGATTTGTACATTTGGGAACAACCCTAACAAATCAAAATTCCATTCAGGAAGAAATTAAGAGCAGATTGAAGTCGGGAAATGCTTGTTATCATTCGGTGCAGATCTTGTGTCTTACAGTTTGCTGTACAAAAATACAAACATTAAGATATACAGAACTGTAATTGTGTTGTTGTTTTGTATGGGTGTGAAACTTGGTCTGTCACACTGAGGGAGGAACATAGGTTGAGGGTGTTCGAGAATAGGGTGCTGAGGGGGATATTTGGGTCTAAGAGGGACGGGGTAACAGGGGAGTGGAGAAGACTACATAACCAGGAACTTAATGATCTGTATTCATCACCAAATATTATTCGGGTGAACAAATCGAGAAGAATGAGGTGGGCGGGGCATGTAGCACGTATGGGTGAGGGGAGAGGTGCATACAGGATTTTGGTGGGGAGACCTGAGGGAAGGAGACCACTTGGAAGACCGAGGCGTAGATGGGAGGATAATATTAAAATGGATCTTCAAGAAGTGGGATGGGGGGGGCATGGACTGGATTGATATGGTTCAGGATAGGGACAGGTGGCGGGCTGTTGTGAGTGCGGTAATGAACCTTCGGGTTCCATAAAACGCGGGGAATTTCTTGACTAGCTGACGACCTGTTAGCTTCTCAAGAAGAATTCTGCTATATGGGTTAGTTAGTTAGTTAGTTTTTGAGATTTGTACAGTCATTCATTTCCGTCTATGGGCTTATCACTGCATTATCCTTTTTGTGGTTGCAATAGTCGCTAAAATATAAATTACCACACATAAATACCATATATATTTCAATTGTGCAACGAGGAGTTCTTGAGTGTCGGTGCAGCTAGTGTAGGTACAGTGAAAGCTATGTCGTTACTTTATGCGACACAAATCGGTTGCCACTTCCTGCTGGGCGGAGAAGTGGCCGGAAGTGATGAATGATATCGCAAAGATACAATATCGAACGTCTAACACTTTACTTTAAAGTAACAAAGTAATTGTTTACTTCTTCCCCACTGAAAGATCAAAATCTATACTTTTTTGTGTTGAACCAAACAGCTAAATCTATCACTAACGCAATATGTAGCGCATTGATACGATATGAAAGAAGTTCATGTTTCATGTCGACAAATAGCTGTGCGCTGAACAATATCGGATCTTTTGTCATGGCCAAATATATTACTGAACAATGAAATATTAAAACTTTTAACAAAGGACAAACGGACGTCGTACGGGTGCCACGGCCTAGGCTGGCGTCGCATATCCATCTGAACCTTCATATTCTTAATTTATGCGTTTAAATAACATGAAACCCATGACCATTAGGAATGTACTTTAACATTTATTATTTTGTGAATGAAAAATTTATCGCTCAAATTTATAATCCACTGTATAGTGTCAGCTGATTATTTCTTTATCTTTGCGGAATTTTTCAATATTTAAACAGCCATTAGGTCCAAAATATAATACAGGGCGTACAAAAAAATGGTGCGGTTTTAAAAGTCAATAAAATATTTATGTCTCACATTACACGGGTACAACATACACCGTCAGCGGCGGCAACTGTCCAAGTTTCTCATGCGCTACCAGCATTTCGCTTCTCATGCTTACTGCGTGGCCGCGGGGCCAGTTTCAAAGATGGCGTTGCAGCAGGAGAAGGCTTTCTGTGTGCTCCGTTTTGAGGTGTCCAGATCTGTGATTACAGTGCAGCGTGAGTTTCGTGCACGGTTTAAAAAAGACGCACCACACAAGAATAACATAAGTAGGTGGTACCGACAGTTTGTAGAAACTGGATGCTTGTGTCCATCCATGAAATTCGTGATCGGATAACGCATGCACTGCTGGCCATTACAGCGGACATGCTACACCGGGTCTGGGATGAGTTTGATTACCGTGTGGATGTGTGTCGTGTGACCCAGGGTGCACACATTGAAGGATTGTAATTACCAAATGAGAAACTTGGACAGTTGCCGCCGCTGATGGTGTATGTTGTGTCCGTGTAAGGTGAGAAATAAATTTTTTATTCATTTTTGAAACCGCACCATTCTTTTGTGTATGCCCTGTATATTCACCAACAACCATTCTTCCACTGTCTCTCCACCCCTCACTGTTCATCACGTACACCTTCCTTTACTTTCATAATAATGACAATATTATTTCTACTACCCTGAAGAAGAAATCAGCAGGTTTATACGAAGCGTCGTCACGTTGCCAAATTACACGGCGTCACCCCCCCCCACAGCTAGATTGCACATGTAAAGTCATCATCAAAAGGTCTGGAGTGCTGATTAGTGGTTCCGACAGTAACCATAATTACCATGTAGGTTCATGGGCAGAAAGACAGCTTTGTGTGTGCCGGGCAGCTTGATTGCTTTGTTACCACACAGCTACACAGGTCAGAGTAAAGAAAAGAAGAGCCAGTCGCATCTGTTGAGTTCTACACACACTACCCGCGCATGCATTGCTAAAGTGTAGCAAATTCCAAAACGTGCAAAAGCATGCTACATGCCCTGCCCATTTTATGTTTTTTTTTGTTTAGGTTCTTCTAATAGTATTTGGATGCAAAAACAAGAGAAAACGCGTCATTAAAATTTAGTATAAGATGGTTCTAACATAACATATTTCAATGGCATCTAATCCCCCATTTGCAGCATTTCAAACTTCACCTTGTAACCCCAAGTTACGACACATAATCTCTAACCAACGACGCAAAATTGAAAACACAATAGCTAGGTCTATTTTTCGACTTCCACTTCTAAAACACCTTTTCAAAATTGTGTTATGGAAGAAAGTTTCTACTTTTCAGTACAGAAAATATATATTTTTATTCAATGGCTCGACAGCCCCTTGGGGGCATAGGCCGCCTCATTTTACGACGCTTCACGATCACATTCAGACACACCACACTCGGTAGGACCCCTCTGGACGAGTGATCAGCCCATCGCAGAGACCTCTACCTGACAACACATAACACTCACAACAGACAGACATCCATGCCCCCGGTGGGATTCGAACCCACGATCCTAGTAAGCGAGCGGCCGCAGACCCACGCCTTAGACCGCACGGCCACTGGGATCGGCCACACAAAATATTTAGTAGTTTACAAATATTTTGCCTTAGAAATATAAAAACAAATCAGTCTAGTGACATGCGTAATAAACAACTGGATAAGACCTATGACCTATTATTTTGGAGCAAAAGCTATATAAGTCAAGTTGTGGTAACTTTGCTGTAAGAAGTTAACTTCGCTAATTAATGGATTTCAGGTATATTTAAAAGCTTTCAAGGCCTCTGTGATTGCTTTTACCGGTAATGACCTGTAATTATATTAAGGAGGCCATTAGCTAAAAAAATTGGGTAAAAAACATAACATCGATATTGTTTAACATAATAATCTTACAGCCTTTACAAGATACATGCAGCTGATGTATAAATGTACACACTGTAGTTACAGGACTACATGTGCTTCCTTCAGAAATGCTATAGCTGTCTATGATGACATTTGTAAGTTCAGATCTTACGCCAATATTAATGGAACAAGCATTTCTAATAACCACCATTTCAATTATTGTGTCAAGTTTAGCGATATATTACAGACACCTCGCACCATAATTATCATTGTGATCCATACATAAATATATTCGATTTAGATTTATTTATCGATATATATATATATATATATCTTTTCTCTTTGGAAAAGGGAAAATTTGTAATACGCAATATTTCAGTTTTGAAACGTTCAAATTCATGATCTTAACTTAGAAATACACATACTAGACACACGTGACGTTTTGGAATTAACTGGATGGTCATTGTAATGTAGATGAAATATATTTTCTGTGAGGTAAAAACTGAATTTTTAGTTACTATTTAAATGAGCTTAGGCTCGGATGGCTGTAAAAAAAAATGGAAATATGGTGGAGACCAATTTATTTTCGTATGCTGTATTTATCGTGTATTTAAATTAAGAGGAATCAATGCATTTCTATACATGTGACCCGTCAGTCAAATATTATCAGTACAGTAAAGCATACGCTTTTGGGGGAAATTCGTTTTTTTTTTTGGGGGGGGGGGGCTGGGCTCCTGGCTGAAAGTCAGTATCCTGGGATCAGGCAAATATAAAAAAAAGGGTTTATTTTTAATTTCCTCCATTTTCAAGGCAACATCTTAAGAAAAAATTTGGTACTATTTGATTCTTAGGAGTCCTCATTTAAATTCATCAAAACCGAACACCTTGCTCGAAAGACCACTTTTCACAATTCACCATAAAATCAAAAATTTCGCAGCCCTCTTCACAAGGCATTACTTCTAACCAGTCAAATGCCTTAAACTTCATAACACCCTAGTCAGCAGGACGTGCAGAGGAAGCCAAGGAAATTTCTAACAAAGTTACACTCTCACTCACCACAAAATGCTTTTCTCATTTGAATTTTCCCGTTTCCAACTAGGCTACTCATTTATTAAGCTTTCCTCAGCGTGGAAGGAGGTCAGGCTCTTTCAGGTTTAATGTGGCAAAGCATCAAGTTTGTTTGTGAATAGACGGTATTAGACGGTATTAGACGGTATTAGAAGACAGACGTCGAGTTACTGCAATTGAATAGCTTAAATAACGAGTTAAATACATTCACGCTTTATGGCAGATCATTGAGCGTCTAAGGAAATCAAAGACGCGTCACTATTAAAGCCGACACTTCCACTTCAATCAGAAACAAATAAATAGCCTCCAACCCGAAACACGCAAGACGCCATGTTGTCTCATCGACCGCTGGTATAAATCATGCACGGTTTGTTTAGATACCTTCTAACTTATTCATTTACCTGTCTTCAAACTAGCGAACATTCGTCTTGTTTGGATATTTAGCGACGTTTTGGCAATTGCACGGTTTGTACATAATCGATTGGTACTCTCACATTTAGGATGTCTAACAAACGAGGCTGTCAGCAGCTTATTGTAGTGTGTATTGTAGACGATTGCAGAATAATTGGTAGTGATGTGGAATGAAATTCCTGTGAGCTCATTTAAGGTTCCTGACATTTGCCTGAAGTCATTGAGCCTATAAATACGTCAGTAGGACAGTCTTATGTCGAGAAAGATTTTCGAAATGGTCACCTCCAGAGTGCAAGTCGAAACGTCGCCAACTGACCCAATTTGTTCCTTTAAACTCAAATATACGGATTACTTTAAATACTAAGCAAAAATTAAATCAATATCTGTCCAAACAGAACTAAATTATATTTATTATATAGAACTACATGTTTCGACCTATTTAAGGTCATCCTCAGGTTCACAAGTGGTTTTTAAACATACTGAGGAAGAAACATACATTATATTTCCTCCCCAATATGTTTTAAAGATCACTTGTGAAAGAGGATGACGTGGGATAGGGCGAAACATGTAGTTCTATATAATAAACAGAATTTAGTTGTGTTGGACAGCGGGCAGCGATAGCTCAGTCGGTATAGCGACTTTCTACGGGCTGGACGGACCGGGGATCAAATCCCGGTGGGGGCGAGATTTTTCGCAGCCGTACAGACCGGCCCTGGGGCCCACCCAGCTTCCTATAAAATGGGTACCGGGTCTCTTTCCCGGGTTAAAGCGGCCGGGGCGTGGAGTTGACCACCCACCCTCATCTAGTGCCAGGGTTAAAGAAAGAATAGAGCTATAACTCTACCCCCCATCTGGGCCTTCATGGCCTGTTCTAGGGAGACCTTTACCTTTACCTCTTTACTGTTAACAACACAAGGGGATGACGTTCGTTAGAATTAAATAGCAAACTTAGGATTGTGAGAGGCAAAGCATTATGCAATGTGTTTTCTGTCAGTGCTTCCTAGAAAGTTCAGAACAAAACACGGATCAACAGTAATACATGAGTGGCTACGAGACGCTTAGGAACAGAAGACTGACGCAGCTCCATGTATTAACATGTGCTTTGTAATGCGGTGCTAATTTAAAACATTCACGTACAATATCTCAGTCCTGAATTCATTTACGGTTATATACGTATTATGTCAGTATGAAACCAAACACTTTAGCACCACCGATCTGATAGTCACATGTGATCGACTGCCCGAGTAATGTGACAAAGAGCATCATATGGGCCACTAGAAAACGTAGAATGGGGCAATCGCTAGCGGAGAGGAAAACACACGTAACACACAAAGTAAAGGGGTAAAGGCCTTCATAATTTTACTTTGTGTATCTTCATCAGAAGCCGATCCCAGTGGCCGTGCGTTATAAGGCGTGGGTCTTCGGCCGCTCGCTTACTAGGATCGCGGGTTCGAATCCCACCGGGGGGCATGGATGTCTGTCTGTTGTGAGTGTTGTTTGTTGTCAGGTAAAGGTCTCTGCGACGAGCTGGTCCCTCGTCCAGAGGAGTCCTACCGAGTGTGGTGTGTCTGAGTGTGATCGTGAAGCTTCGAAAAATGAGGCGGCCTAGGCCCCTAAGGGGCTGTCGAGTCATTGGGAAAAAAAATTATCAGAAACGGGATGTCTCTCCTACAAGTCTTAGGTAATATAATTTCAGGAAGCTTTATTTAGTGATCTTACTGCAGTAACGACACCGTGTATTTATAATAACATAAGGGAAGGTCAGGTAGGAGAAGTAGTTATTCTTGTCGACTTAATCCCACGCAAAGGGCAAAAGGAATTGATTGGAGGTCAGCGCGTGGGCAAGATACATTCAAGTTTTCATGCTAGTTGGAAGGTTTCGCTTTTACGTAAAAACTTTCTCTATCCCATCAAATACACTTTCATTTCCCGTTCAACTATGAGCAGTTTTACTGTGGGGTTTGTGGAATTTGTATACCGTTATATACCCACAAAATTATAGAAAGTTTCGGAAACAGTATTCATTTCATTCCTCAGAAAAAGTCGATAATGCGTATATTTAGATCCTTCTGGTAGAGAGACCATAACTCAATTAATGGTCAGTATAAGACAGTGACTTAAGTCTACATAAATAAGATGCATTAACTGCAGATAAAAATAAAACAGGCTATAGAAATTAAGGAAATACATATTTAGAAACGGAAGCATAATGCAGGAAAGAAATTATGTGTTCGGCACATATCCTAGTGGGAAGTTAAAAATTGCTCAAATAGTCAAAGATTCGCTTCATATTTTCGAAGCCTAAAGTTCATTCCCATATTCATAAAAGCCTCTCACTCGATTCTACCCTGACTCACATTAATCCAGTCCACAACCTCCCATCATATTTCCTTAAAGTTCGTTTTAATAACATCACGCCATATACTCCCTAATTTTTCCAAGTACTCCCCTTTCCTCAAAGTTTCCTACCAAAACCTTATATGTATTTCTATCTCACACACTTGCTACACACTCCACCAATCTCACCCTACTTACCTTCATCATTCTTATCACATTTCGTGAAAATTACAAAGGTTCTCATTATGCAGTTTTCTCCAGGCTTTGTCACTCTCCCCCCCCCCTTCATGTCGGAACATTCCCCGCAACACCCCCTTATCAAACCCTCTCATTTGATGTTCATCCCTCAGACATGTAGCTTCGCACTCATAAAAAATATGCAAAAATATACATTTTATATTACGATCTTTAAATAAAGCCTTATTATTCTAATTCATTCATTCTGCAGTCTGTCTTACGACAGGTCCGTAGCCTCTTCCAAAGCGAGTTCTCCACAGGGTGCGATCTAGTGCTTCCTCTTTCAATTTACAGTATCTTTTCTTTTCCTTAAGTTCATCCAGTAGCTGCTTACGTCTTCTTCCTCGTCGTCCCGTCATTTCTATCCTTCCCTCTAACTTTCCTTCAATCACATGTTTCAGAAGGCAGTTTCTACGCAAGATGTGACCAATCCAGTTAGCCTTTCTTCTTTTTATTGTATGTACGATATTCCTCTCCTCCTTCACTCTGTGTAATACTTCTTCATTTCTCACACGATCGGTCCAACTGATCTTCTCCATTCTTCTCCAGCACCACATTTCAAAACTTTCAAGTTACTTCTGCTCTACTTTCCGAATTCTTCTCATATTAACCAAAAAAATTGGCAAAGCCCGGGAAGCAAGAAATGCGAAATACAAAATGTCACCAGATATTTTCATAAATGGTTTCTACTGCTTATGTTTGTAATGGACAGGAACTGTTACAAAAATGTAATAATAAACTACTGAGCTTAAATCTTGATAAATCAAGTATAATGTCATCTTGATCTTACCTATTTTGTAGATCTTGTTTAGATGCGTTTCTGTCTGTGATGAACACTGTCAATCCTACAGGATACTTCAAAGTAGATTATTTGTTTTCTGTGTCTACAACACAAAAAGGAGAAGCTGCTTTTAACTACACAGATCACTTATTGAATTTAATGTAGCATCAAAAGTTGTATATTTAACAGGCACACGAATACACACGCACAAACGTTAACACAAATAGTCACACTTTTATTTATATAGACACTTAAAAGCACATTAACTTTCCATAAGGATAAAGAATTCGAACAGTAATGTATTCAGTCTTTTGTACGAATCTATTACATGCATCACGAAACGGTAAGATATGAAACAGATTCAATAAAAGCAGAAGTACGACAACCTGTACACTTTAAAAGCGACTAAGCAGAACAGTCGAACTCTTAGTGTATTGTACTGATTCAGAGCGAAAGAGTCACTAAAACGTCAGACAAATGGGGTTAGTAAGTGAACAACTTTCTGTGCAAAGCATGGCCTGCTCCCTCGCGCTCATGACAGGCAACTACTGACGACGCATGAAACTTCCTTCACGAATATACCCGAGCTTCAACGAAAACACACGGAAGACAAGGACAGAAGGATCTATTTAAAGACAGAGGAAAACGCCCGGTTTTTTTTGTTATGCAAACTTAATGCAAGATCTCTTACCTTTTGTTACCTCAAAGAAATACTGAAATAAAAGAGGTTTTGGAAGAAGAGAAAGATTTGCAAGTAAATTACATCTTCCGGTGGAGTCTCAAGGTTCACCTTAATACCTGCTTTGTACTGTAAACATTTATTTAGATAAGACTTTTCAGATAAATGTAATAAGCAATTACATTATATTTACGTGCCAGTTCATTCCATGCGGTAGATTTTACGACGATAAAGTTTTAAACAAAAACAGAACCAAAATTTTGGTACAGAGAGGGCCGATATTCAAAGAAAGGTGATAAAGGTCACAGTATGATGGTATTGCTTATAGCCAAGGAGTGGGAAAAAGGTCTGTAGCTCAGTCAGTATAGTGACTATTCTAATGGCTGGCAAATCGAGGAATAATAATTAAATTTCCGAGAGGTGCAGAAGACATTTCTGTTCTCTAAAATTTAACAGACAGGCTAGGGGACACACCCAGCCTCAAAATTCATTGTGTATATCGGGACTTACTCTGGAAGGTAGAACGGTCAGTTCTAGACTCTATGAAACCTGCATTTAGTGTTCAGGTTAAGAATGAGTAAAACCATAATTTTACTTCTGCTTAGGCCTTCATAGCGTACATAGCAACAATGTTGCTTTTACATTTTTACAGAAGGACAGCAGAATTGTTAAAGGATACACAGTTGCTAATATAGCTAACATATAGCTAACAAGTATCAGGTGTGAAGGAAAGGTTATCTTTTTCCTATGGCTTGACAGCCCCTAGGGGGCCTAGGCCTTTTCATTATCGAGGCTTCACGATCACACACTTTAGATAAACCACGCTCGGTAGGACTCCTCTGGACAAGTGATCAGCCCGTCGCAAAAACCTCTACGTGACAACACACAACACTCACAAGAGACAGACATCCATGCCCGCGGCGGGATTCGAACCCACAATCCCAGCAAGCGAGCGGCCGTAGACCCACGCCTTAGACCGCGCGGTCACTGGGATTATCAGGAAAGGCTATATATAAAGAAAATTACAAAGAAAATGTGCGTGTTTTGGGGAATTCGAAAAATAAAGCAGATAAACAAATTGGCCTAATAAATATGAGATACTTTTATTTTATGCTGTAAAATTAATTTATTTGTTCCGTGCAATTAGGTTATGTATTCAAGACGAATCTGCCGAGTACAAGTCTAAAGTTTCTATGAAGTTTAACTTAAAAATCTGTAAACACCACCGTCATATTTGAGGGCAAACTGGCATTTTTCTGAGAACGAATTTTATCACACGTGGAAAAACAGAATGTAACTGCTTTTAAAGCTACACGTTTCAACATTAAATAACTCTGAATTTTCCCCCACAAAGCATACTTACACTTTGAAACGATCTCAACAATAACAGATTTTGTCGTTTCAAAGAGCGTTATTTTGTGATGAAGCGTAGCGCGTATTCTGCGAGGCAGAAAAAGGGATTTTAACCAATTCTGAAAACTCTTGTGCTTCAGTGGGTCAAAATAATACTGATAACCCACGATACAAACAACAATCTGGTACACTACTCAGAAATGTCACAAACTGACACGGACAGCACTAGCTAACACAACTTACAAAGCGATTGACCCATGATAAAGGCATCTCATTTGCAAGTGACTGTACTTTTTGTCCCCTCATCTGACCACATCAGACAGTTTATAAGCTGACACGTGCACTCTGACCTCCATTCAATTATTCCCCGCTACAAAAAAGAAGCCCAATCCGTTGCTGAACAAAAGCCATTAATTTACTAATGAAAGATTTCCGGTAATCAACGAAGTTAAGAGATTAATTGGAATTAGCTGAATCGCAACAGAAAGCCAGTTAGTGACGTCACTGAGCTCCAAATGAAGTGTATTCAGCAGCTTTCATACTTCAAACAGAGAAGATTTTTATAACAGAAGCAGTAAAAATCAGTGGACTTATTTTTTTTTTACCTTCTTCAACATAGCGGTAATAATCTTCAACAGCAGCATTTTATTTGTTACAATTATATATTATGCAGGGCATACACAAAAGAATGGTGCGGTTTCAAAAGTGAATAAAAAATTTATGTCTCACATTACACGGGCACAACGTACACCGTCAGCGGCGGCAACTGTCCAAGTTTCTCATGCGCTACCAGCAGTTCGCATCTCCACCCCATTTTCACAAGAATGTACGAGTGCTTCTCAATCGTGTTCTTCCACAGCGCTGGATCGGACGTGCTGCTGCAAATGGAGACAAGAACCTCCTCCCTTGGCCACCCCGTTCGCCAGATCTTACACCGTGCGATTTCTTTCTTTGGGGGTTCGTTAAAGACAGCGTTTATGTACCACCATTGCCCACGTCCATCCATGAAATTCGTGATCGGATAACGCATGCACTGCAGGCCATTACAGCGGACATGCTACAATTCACTTTTGAAACCGTACCATTCTTTTGTGTATGCCCTGTATATGAGGTGAAGTACAGTCAGCACAAAAATGTGTTTTAAATTTAGGTGACCTTTCTAATATCCTTTTTGTTTTGGGATAAATAAGGAAAAATTCACATTTAATGAAAGGTTGAAATTTTACATAAATTCAAACACGAAAATTGAAACTCTGCTGAGATCTGAATAAAAGGACAATAAAATAAAATTTCAGTTTCCTATATATAGGTCTCAAATACATTTATTATTTCTTGCCATGTAAAAATAATAACGACAAATCCCACCGTTACTCAATTCAGCACCGCAAAAACTGTACTGTTTTATATAGAATCTACAATCTCTCTGAAGATGGGTTTATTCAACTGAAACATTTTGTAGAAAAACCACCGAAAATAAAATAAAATTTTCGGGCTGGCTGTACTTTATTTTCTTTTTATATATAATGAAAATTATTAATAAACTTATAACCAACTGATACACAATTGTACCACTTTTATTGTAGCGTCTATATTATTATACGTCTATATTATTATACGTCTATATTATTATACGCGTATAATAATATAGACGGTACAATAAAAGTGGTTCAATTGTGTATCAGTTGGTTATAAGTTTATTAATTCATAAAGATGCACGGTGATACTAATATGAATTGAAAATTACGTATATCAAACATTTTTAAATCATAAAAACTCCATATTCTGCCCTTGTGCTGTATTTGTGTTCTGTATGATATTGCGAATAGGCGTGGAACGTAAAACTGAACGAATTAACTGGTTTGTGTTACAATGGGGCCACTATGTGTTTACTGTGAGGTAGGAGCTAATTGTTACGTAACATTCTGGTAAATTGCAACCTTTAAATTACGACCTGCACAATGTTCGCGCCTGAGAATTCTTGAAGAATCTGAAAGCTGAAATAATGCCTGGATATGTGTGTGTGGGGAATGATGGTTATGGAGATGAATTCCTCGGCGTGACTGCGTAGTAATTTGGAAGACCTAGGCATAGAGGGAAATATATTATTAAAATAAATTCACACGGAATAGGTTGGGCTGGATGGTGTGGACGATTGACCTGCCTGAGGTCAGGAGAAAGAGGGGGTGGGGGTTACTGTGAACGTGGAAATAAACTTTGGGTTCCACAAAATGCGGGAAATTTTCTGATTAGATAAAAAGGTATTAGTTTCTGAAGAAGAAACTTGCTCCATGACTTTAGTTATTTAGATATTTCTTCAATTATTTTTTTTTATTGAAGGGCCCCGCAGCAGATGCTACGGACACACCGCAGCCTTAAGGCTTATTGTGCAACCCTGTGACTAAGATAAAGATGATCAGTTCTATTTTCTTTTTCCTTGTAGTGGAGCAACGATGGAATGAAATTGACAGGGGAAAACCGAAGTACTCGGAGAAAAACCTGTCCCAGTGCCACTTTGTCCACCATAAATCCCAAATGGACCGACCCGGGCCTCTGCGGTGAGAGGCCGGCGACTAACCGCTGAACCATGGCGCGACCATTTCAGTTAATTAGTTAGACGGGGTGTTTATACATAGGATTACAGAAAATGTATGCATCTGTAGCCCAGATACGAAAAGATGGTGCGTGTTTTTGACAAGGGTGCTGAGAATAATATTGTACAGAGGGTGAGAGGTAAGTAAATGGCAGGATAACGGTTTAACGAGGAGATTCATAATCTTGAACTTTGCCAAAAATTATGAGGCTAATAAAATGAGGGAGGATAAGATTGGCGATGCATGTAGCATTCATGTGACAGATGACCAAGGCATAAGAAATATACGCAGAAAACCTGGAAAGAAAAAAAAAATAGCATTTTCTAGACAGCAGAGCAAACATAAAAGTAATGTTGAAGTGAATCTAAAATAAATGTGAAACTGTGTAGTCTGGATTCATCTACTTCAGGACAGGGAACAGTGGTGGGTTTTATAAACACAGAAATGTTCCTTCGCCTTTCACAAATGGCTGATAATTTCTTGTGTGCCTGAGGAAATACAAGCTTCTCCAAAAAAAAAGGACGCTACTAAATTTATTTAATTAGATATTTTGTAAATAATTTGAGTTGCAATTTAGGTACTCACAATTTCGGTTCAGGATTTAAATTTTAAAATTTTCGATTTATGCGGCAGCAAACCGAAACAAATGAATGCAATATATATGTAAATGTGTAAAATTTAAACACATGGTTCGCCTGCAAAGAATGTTCCACAACGAATACATGTTTAATGTTAGGCTACACTTAACCACCCTAAAAGTAAATCACATTATATAGCGTCCAATATTATCATCATAATCAAATAATAAATTACAAGTGGCCGTTGCCTACTTTCAGCTACTTCCCACCATTTCTATGGAGGAACTGGCAAACATCACGAAGAGCCATAGTCATTTTACCCAATTTAAAGTCTAAAATTTCTACATATGACCTACCGCAAAAGGGCTAAGACTGACAGCCACTGCACTGCGGGTTTTTTGGTCACATAAGAATATCTGAACACGCCACTGACAGCTGTACGAAACCCGACTACTGTGTAAATACAATGTTTAAGCTGAACACGCCACTGACAGCTCTACGAAACCCGACTACTGTGTAAATAGAATGTTTAAGCTGAACACGCCACTGACAGCTCTACGAAACCCGATTACTGTGTAAATAGAATGTTTAACCTGAACACGCCACTGACAGCTCTACGAAACCCGATTACTGTGTAAATAGAATGCTTAACCTGAACACGCCACTGACAGCTCTACGAAACCCGATTACTGTGTAAATAGAATGTTTAACCTGAACACGCCACTGACAGCTCTACGAAACCCGATTACTGTGTAAATAGAATGTTTAACCTGAACACGCCACTGACAGCTCTACGAAACCCGATTACTGTGTAAATAGAATGTTTAACCTGAACACGCCACTGACAGCTCTACGAAACCCGACTACTATGTAAATAGAATGCTTAACCTGAACACGCCACTGACAGCTCTACGAAACCCGACTACTATGTAAATAGAATGCTTAACCTGAACACGCCACTGACAGTTTTACGAAACCCGACTACTATGTAAATAGAATGCTTAACCTGAACACGCCACTGACAGCTCTACGAAACCCGACTACTATGTAAATAGAATGCTTAACCTGAAAACGCCACTGACAGTTTTACGAAACCCGACTACTGTGTAAATAGAATGCTTAACCTGAACACGCCACTGACAGCTCTACGAAACCCGATTACTATGTAAATAGAATGTTTACTGAAACGCACTGACAGCTCTACGAACCGATTACATGTAAATAAATGCTTAACCTGAACACCATGACAGCTCTATGAAACCCGATTACTATGTAAATAGAATGCTTAACCTGAACACGCCACTGACAGCTCTACGAAACCCGACTACTATGTAAATAGAATGCTTAACCTGAACACGCCACTGACAGCTCTACGAACCGACTACTATGTAATAGAAGCTTAACCTGAACACGCCACTGACAGCTCTACGAATCCGCTATATGTAATAGAATGCTTAACCTGAACAAGCCACTGACAGCTCTACGAAACCCGACTACTGTGTAAATAGAATGCTTAACCTGAACACGCCACTGACAGCTCTACGAAACCCGACTACTATGTAAATAGAATGCTTAACCTGAACACGCCACTGACAGCTCTACGAAACCCGACTACTGTGTAAATAGAATGCTTAACCTGAACACGCCACTGACAGCTCTACGAAACCCGACTACTATGTAAATAGAATGCTTAACCTGAACACGCCACTGACAGCTCTACGAAACCCGACTACTATGTAAATAGAATGCTTAACCTGAACACGCCACTGACAGCTCTACGAAACCCGACTACTATGTAAATAGAATGCTTAACCTGAACACGCCCCTGACAGCTCTACGAAACCCGACTACTGGTAAATAGAAGCTTAACCTGAACCGCACGACAGCTCTACGAACCGACTACTATGTAAATAGAATGCTTAACCTGAACACGCCACTGACAGCTCTACGAAACCGACTACTTGTAAATAGAATGCTTAACCTGAACACGCCATGACAGCTCTACGAAACCGACTACTATGTAATGAAGCTTAACCTGAACACGCCATGACAGCTCTACGAAACCCGACTACTATGTAAATAGAATGCTTAACTGAACAAGCCACTGACAGCTCTACGAACCGACTACTGTGTAAATAGAAAGCTTAACCTGAACACGCCATGACAGTTTACGAACCGACTACTGTGTAATAGAAAGCTTACCTGAAACCCACTGACAGTTTTACGAACCCGATACTGTGTAAATAGAATGCTTAACCTGAAAACGCCACTGACAGCTCTACGAAACCCGACTACTGTGTAAATAGAAAGCTTAACCTGAACACGCCACTGACTATTGCGTAAATAGAGGCTCAACCTGAACAAAAAATGTATTTCTTTTTTAAAGCCATTTCTGGCTGGGATTCTGACTAAGGCAACATGGAGGCTTTGATGAGGTTAATTTCTTGTTTGCCCGCAGCGGGTTACAGAAAAAGTTCAGACCCCGGAACTATAATCTAATCTTCTATGTCGTGTTTGTCGTACTGTTTTTCTACTGTTATAGGAACAGACCGGACAGGAAGTTCTTTGTATCCACCGCAGCTCTGGTAACAGAATGAGACCCAAACACAGTGGGATTAGTACGGAAATTTGACGGGATTAACTCTAAAAAGCAGCGACATAAGCTTCAACAAGAAACTCTGCAGTTATTACATGAACTACATATGTCTCTTATGATCGACACAGCAAATATCGATTGCTTTTTCAGTAGAGTATTAAGAGAAAGCTATTGTTATTGAAAGTAAAAGTGTTCTCTAAGAGGTACGAACTGAATTATTTTTAAATGTTATTTGGATCTGCCTTAATCTCGAAGGGAATTTAACACGGCCGAAATTAAAACCACACAACGTAACATTTTCGAGTCTAGTGGTTTTTATACTTACCGCCCGGTTTAACAACATAAATTCCATACTTTCTGCCCATATTTATTTATGTACTACCTATGTATTTTAAAATAAATAACCATTATTTCCTTATAGAGCTTTTACTATGTCTCCTTTCAATAGTTACAGATTATGTTCTCCATGAGGTACGGACTGATTCTTTGTATGTAATGCCGACCCGCGGAAGACGAATCTTTATACTACTGTTTCAGTTGCAGATTCAGGGTTAAATTACCCAATTTCACATTAAGATATCGGCCCAATAATCAAGTAAGTCGTTTTTCGTAAATAGTCAGAAACTTTCTAATAAAATATGAAGGCATTTACATATTTACGTGTTTATTTATTTGATTGTGCTGCAGATATTAAAATTATCGTAAAGTTTATCTGCCTTTCTTATCTCATCTGTTAATCTATCGTTTACAATTTTCCACTTTTTAGGAGACTTGATAGGTCTCTGGATATCGAGCTGGAGAGAGTGAGACATGGGAATGTTCCGTGCTGTTCTCGATTTATTGTTGTTATGTTGGTATTGGCCGTGGTAAATTTCCATGAAATGGGCGATTTCAAGATCACTGTTTCAGAATATTTTTTTAATGTTTTAAATTTTAAGCAATACCGTAGCAATATTTACGTGAAATGGGGGCGTCTCATTTTGCAATCACAAATACTGTGATATATCGACAGCATATATCGATATCCGCTCCAAAAACTAGCACTTAAATCAACAAATATGAAATGTAATCAGGATGAATTTGTTTAGTTATATCAATACAAAAAATGAAAATGTAACTGTCCAGAATAAAATACGTACTTGATAAAGGCTGTATTTATTCTATCCCTAATTAATAAAGACATAATTCATAAGAATTAATCTTTTAAAGATAGAAAGTAAGGTAAATTTATATATATATATATATATAAGTATATACAGGGCATACACAAAAGAATGGTGCGGTTTCATTTTTGGACATGTTGGAAAGCTGGTTGTTACCCCAACTGAATACCAATTATGACGATTACATTCTACAACTGGACGGAGCTCCCCCCCATTTTCACAGTGCTTCTCAATCGTGTTCTTCCACAGCGCTGGATCGGACGTGCTGCTGCAAATGGAGACAAGAACCTTCTCCCTTGGCCACCCCGTTCGCCAGATCTTACACCGTGCGATTTCTTTCTTTGGGGGTTCGTTAAAGACAGCGTTTATGTACCACCATTGCCCACGTCCATCCATGAAATTCGTGATCGGATAACGCATGCACTGCAGGCCATTACAGCGGACATGCTACACCGGGTCTGGGATGAGTTTGATTACCGTGTGGATGTGTGTCGTGTGACCCAGGGTGCAAACATTGAAGGATTGTAATTACCAAATGAGAAACTTGGACAGTTGCCGCCGCTGACGGTGTATGTTGTGCCAGTGTAAGGTGAGAAATACATTTTTTATTCACTTTTGAAACCGCACCATTCTTTTGTGTATGCCCTGTATTATATATATATATATATATATAATGGTTCTGTTCATACTTCTCACAGAACACTGTCTGTTTCCATTAAAAAAAGAAGTGTCGATAAATTTTGTATAGGAAACTGACAGTTGCTTTTTGTAAAAATCTTATGAAACTCATCAAAAAAGGTATGAGAATAAAATACAGAATTTGAGTTTTAAATCTGGCGGTATATACACTAACCATTAACTTCTAAACGTTTAATAGTCTTACTTCTTTATCGTCACGTAAAAAAAGTGTAAATACATAAGTAAATTACCTTAAAATTCCCTCGTTTCCTTTTTCGGCTTACTGACTCCACATAAACATAATATCCTTTGATCAGTAAATCATTCATATACCTTAAGTCGTCGGCATAACTTCCACACGGCCTTCGCGACAGTCACTTTTCTTCTCTAAGGAAGCTGCTAGGAGAGAAGGGATTTAATTTCCCTTTCAACGTTTTCCATATCAGTGCCCCTGTGCAAAAAAAAAATGTCTCTCCAAGCAAATATCTTTCAGTTTTTCCTCTCTGTACTGTTTTGAACTGACATTCCGCACACCACCTTGCAGATTGTATCACAAAATTAATTTTAAACTTTCTTTTGTGGATTACATCATCGCGTAATATGAATAAATAATTATGAATCTCAAATAATAAATTACTTTTCTAAGTAATATTAAAATTTTATAAAGAAAATGACAAAATATTAGTATAATTTTAACTTCACGATAATTATTAAAGTTATTTACAATATTTGCCTTCAATTTAATAGGAAAGTGGTCACGTGACAAGCGTGTACCTGAAATTCCCCTCTCTTCAAACATTGGTAGTAACAACGTTACGTAACGTCAGAATATTTGTTGCTCTCTGAAAGCTGCTAGTGGGTTTTCTTCACAGGCAGTTTCTAATACAATGAAATCTTTTCCGAGTCAGAGCGTTTCGTCTTGCTAATATGTCACTTTTCTAAAGGGGCGACAGGCGTTGTTATTAAGGCCTAGCAGCGGTCTTACATGGTTGTTATCGCTACGGTACTGGGTTTCGAAGCGTAAGTCACTGACGTAAATTCTGGTAGCCTCCGTACTTACTTGTCCGTGTAAAATCTTGCCAAACCTTACCCTACGAAGTTTCATTTGTTTAGACAATGTTTTTCACCAACTAAATGCACTTGTTATTTGGTGAAAAACATTGTTTATACTCGAAAAATGCACGATGAAAATAAAATAAACTTTCATTTGTTTATCACTATTTAAAACACCAACTGGATGTACATTTATTCTAAAAATGTGTAGATCTTTAAAATATTTCAATGAAACCCGACATATGTTTCGGCTCTGTACAGAGCCATCCTCAGGGCTTTTTTTTGTCATTAAAACTGCATATAATTTGTAATAAAAGCGTCATTTCCTTGGTTCAATTTGTAAGCAAGGAAATGACGCTTTTAGTATAAATTATATGCAGTTTTAATGACAAAAAAAACCCTGAGGATGGCTCTGTACAGAGCCGAAACATATGTCGGGTTTCATTTGAAATGTTTTAAAGATCTACACATTTTTAGAATAAAGGTGCATCCAGTTGGTGTTTTAAATAGTGATTGTCAAATATGCACGGTGATTTTAGATTAAATTTCATATGTTTGTTATTTACTTAGCCACTAAGCCGTATATAATTCACCATAACAAGAAGTGAATTAACTTCTTAAAATCAATTAGGCGTCACTAATTATTTTTTTTAATTTCAAACTTAGGCAAGCCTTCCATAGAGAACTAATTGGTTTCTGGACTTTGTCCATCGTCTGGAAATATAAAATCACGACGTCCAGTGATTGAGGTTAGCTCTATCTAAGGGACTCAACAGAAGTTACAGTGATTGAGGTTAGTTCTATCTAAGGGACCCAACAGAAGGTCCAGTGATTGAGGTTAGCTCTATCTAAGGGACCCAACAGAAGGTCCAGTGATTGAGGTTAGCTCTATCTAAGGGACCCAACAGACGGTCCAGTGATTGAGGTTAGCTCTATCTAAGGGACCCAACAGAAGGTCCAGTGATTGAGGTTAGTTCTATCTAAGGGACCCAACAGAAGGTCCAGTGATTGAGGTTAGCTCTATCTAAGGGACCCAACAGAAGTTCCAGTGATTGAGGTTAGTTCTACCTAAGGGACCCTACAGAAGGTTCAGTGATTGAGGTTAGCTCTATCTAAGGGACCCAACAGAAGGTCCAGTGATTGAGGTTAGTTCTATCTAAGGGACCCAACAGAAGGTCCAGTGATTGAGGTTAGCTCTATCTAAAGGACCCAACACAGTAGGTGTCTCCCTCCTCCTTCACCTGAGTACGGAAGCAGATCCAGCTTCCGAAAAATTCGTGATTTTAGATTTCCGGACGATGGACAAATTCCAGAAACCAATTATTTCTCAATGTTACACACCATCTTCAGAAAATTTCAGAAGCCTTTCATAGTTCCAAATGCACTTCGTTTCTTATAATTCTGCGCTTGCAATTTTCCATTCCGAAATTCGGAATCTTTGTTTTAAACGGCGTCAAAGATCACAGAAGTTTTAATGTCACAGTTCTGCTAACCTTTAATTAACTTTTCATGGCTAGATGAACGCTTTCTGCTTTGAAACGTTTAACTATGTCTCAACTGTGCTGAAAGTTTCCCATTACCGTCCTTCTTGTTTAAGTCGACTTTCACAATACATAAAGGAAAACATTTCTTTTTAATAAAGGATTTAAAATGTATACAGTAGGTTCAGACGGTTTGTCTCTGCAAAACAGGTTGGTTATAACGCTCCAATATTTTGTATAGTACACCAGACTATTATATCAAGCTATAGGAATACCCACAAACACTCAAGTCCAATTCTTTGCACAGTATTTATTTATTCACTGTTCATACACGTTTCGGCCACATGATATGACCATCTTCAGGGAGCTACAAATTCCTTAGACGTATACAGCATATTGCGCAAGCAGTCATATGTTAATGGTAAAATGTATATATTGGGGTCTATATACAATGTTACTATTGTGATATAATTATATATAATGTTAAAACTGTATTAAAATCTTAATACAAATAAGATGTTACAATTGCATAATATTCTGCATCTTACTATATTATTATAACATTTTATTTGTCTTATAATTTTAATATAGTTGTAACTTTGTATCTAATTATATATTAACATCACAATATTGAAATTGTATATATAGACACCAATATGTACATTTTTACCATTTAAGTACGACTACTTGCAGTATATGCTGTATACGTCTATGAAGATTTTAACTCCCTGAAGATGGCCATATCATGTGGCCGAAGCATGTAGGAGCAGTGAATAACGAATACTGTGCAACGAATTGGATGTGAAAGTTTGTGTATTTTTTTATTATTATTGAAGGGCCCCGCAGCAGACACTACGGAAACACCGCAGCCTTGAAGGCTTTTTGTGCAACCCTGTGATGAAGGCAATGAAGTTTTTCTGCTTTTCTATTTTAATGGAGCACCGGTGGAATGAAATTGACAGGGGAAAACCGAAGTACTATGAGAAAAACCTGTTCCAGTGCAACCTTGTCCACCACAAATCCCACATTAACCGACCCGGGGAATTTTGTGTCTTTTGGACAGTTATATTGAAGATGTATAACATTAAATTTATAAGAATGCCATTTGAAATTCCAACGGACGAATCTGACATTTCTTATTTATAGTTAAGTTTTACAGTGGCAAAACTTCCGCTGATCTGCTCCTATACGATTTCACCTCACGTTCACATTGTGATACTTTTAGTAAATACTGCCAGTATTTTATGCTTTTGGAAGGCAGAGACAGCAGTATTATACAGGCCTATAATAGAACAGACTTGTGAGTAAGTCTGACGAAACTACATAAAACCTGCTGTAACTCTGAGAGCTCCCAGTCTGCTGGTCTTGGTATTTCTACAGTTTCTGATAAATACATGCCATTCGACAATTTCTGCTTCCCTTCAATATAGTCTAATATCTGACATTTCCGTGCAGTATAAGATGACTTCTGTAATACTGCCGTTGCTTCTACAGCGCTGATCATCACGGTACACTCCCCTTTCGTTACAACTAAAACAGTACCGAGGAGTCGAGAAGAAATACAAGTTTTAGCTCCACAGACTGATGCAATTTTATATACCAAAGGCTTTACACAAAATGCTTAATCTAAAAAGCATTATTGCACATATCTTATTTACACAATATGCTGAATCTAAAAAGCATTATTGCACGTATCTTATTTACACAATATGCTGAATCTAAAAAGCATTATTGCACGTATCTTATTTACACAATATGCTGAATCTAAAAAGCATTATTGCACGTATCTTATTTACACAATATGCTGAATCTAAAAAGCATTATTGCACATATCTTATTTACACAATATGCTGAATCTAAAAAGCATTATTGCACATATCTTATTTACACAATATGCTGAATCTAAAAAGCATTATTGCACATATCTTATTTACACAATATGCTGAATCTAAAAAGCATTATTGCACATATCTTATTTACACAATATGCTGAATCTAAAAAGCATTATTGCACATATCTTATTTACACAATATGCTGAATCTGAAAAGCATTATTGCACATATCTTATTTACACAATATGCTGAATCTAAAAAGCATTATTGCACATATCTTATTTACACAATATGCTGAATCTAAAAAGCATTATTGCACATATCTTATTTACACAATATGCTGAATCTAAAAAGCATTATTGCACATATCTTATTTACACAATATGCTGAATCTAAAAAGCATTATTGCACATATCTTATTTACACAAAATGCTGAATCTAAAAAGCATTATTGCACATATCTTATTTACACAATATGCTGAATCTAAAAAGCATTATTGCACATATCTTATTTACACAATATGCTGAATCTAAAAAGCATTATTGCACATATCTTATTTACACAATATGCTGAATCTGAAAAGCATTATTGCACATATCTTATTTACACAATATGCTGAATCTAAAAAGCATTATTGCACATATCTTATTTACACAATATGCTGAATCTAAAAAGCATTATTGCACATATCTTATTTACACAATATGCTGAATCTAAAAAGCATTATTGCACATATCTTATTTACACAATATGCTGAATCTAAAAAGCATTATTGCACATATCTTATTTACACAAAATGCTGAATCTGAAAAGCATTATTGCACATATCTTATTTACACAATATGTTGAATCTGAAAAGCATTATTGCACATATCTTATTTACACAATATGTTGAATCTGAAAAGCATTATTGCACATATCTTATTTACACAATATGCTGAATCTGAAAAGCATTATTGCACATATCTTATTTACACAATATGCTGAATCTGAAAAGCATTATTGCACATATCTTATTTACACAATATGCTGAATCTGAAAAGCATTATTGCACATATCTTATTTACACAAAATGCTGAATCTGAAAAGCATTATTGCACATATCTTATTTACACAATATGCTGAATCTGAAAAGCATTATTGCACATATCTTATTTACACAAAATGCTGAATCTGAAAAGCATTATTGCACATATCTTATTTACACAATATGCTGAATCTGAAAAGCATTATTGCACATATCTTATTTACACAAAATGCTGAATCTGAAAAGCATTATTGCACATATCTTATTTCTCCCCAAACTCTCTCCATATTACAAGGAAATTAATTTTTTTTTTAAATAGTACTAAAAGTCACCGCAAGATTTCAGTAAAGTATAAATAATTGAGAAGTCTGAATTTGTAAATACGATGACTATAGAGCAGCGGTCGCCAACCATTCGGACCTCACGGACCACTAAACTCACAATTTTGAATCCCGCGGACCACTAACATGAATTTTTTTAAAAAGGTACAAATATCTATAAAATAATGATCATAAAAGTTCCATTTTATTAATATGAAATGCACTTGTTTAATTATAACAAAATTATTAGTGTGATATTTGTTGCTGCTTGTTTGAAATAAGTATAATAAACATAAAAATTGCAAATAATGTCCAAATTTCTCCACGGACCAACAAAATTTTTTCGCGGACCATCAGTGGTCCGCGGACCACCGATTGCTATAGAGGTTATCGTCTTCTGGGACACGACACCGTGTAGTCTGGTAGAAAATTTAAGATATTCTAAACATAATGCATCTCGTCATATCAGAGAGTACGGAAATTTTTTTACAGAAAAATCACTTCAAAATTCATATTGTTTTCTACATTTTCCACAGATATAATGTTATGCGAGTGGGTTTATATTCGAAAATTTTTTTTGTTGCCTCTAAGTTGTGTGTCGGCGTGTTTTCACAAAAAAAAAAGAGCATTAGCACGTTGGTGTTTGTAATGGCGAGGCAGTTAAATTTCTTCCCAGGTAAGAAATCAGGATTCAAACGCTATTTACATAAATTTATTTTCTCCCCCTATACCACTTTGCCTCACTAAGCAAACAGTGCTCTGAAAGGTATCAAGTAGTAACAACGAACATTTGACAACACTGCACAGTAATCAAAAATGACATCTCAACAAATATTCAATGGTAACAAATTTAAACAACTCAAATAACACAAGCTAGGGAATTTAGCTGTCTTTGGAAAATATGTGCACATATAATATTGGGGGGGGGGGGGCACGCGGTGGCGCAGTTAGTTGAGTCACTAATCTACAAACCGGAAGGTCGCGGGTTCGATTCCCGATGATGTCACTGGAATTTTTCATTGACATAATCGCTTCGGTCGCACTATGGCACTGGGGTCGACTCAGTCTCTAACAGAAATGAGTACCAGGAATATTTCCTGGGGGGTAAAGGCGGCCAGTGCGTAGGTCTGACAACCTTACCACCTTCATGCGCCGATTGTCTAAAAACCTGGGAGCCTCGACCTCCTAGAAGCCTAAGGGCCTGTCAAGGCCTGTATGGGATTGCTTCACCTTACATATAACATTGTTTCAAACATTTGATACTTATTTACAATTTCTGCATAAATACATGAAGGATAGAAGGAGTGGACGTCTCATTACAGGTGGCCAGACCTTTGAGGCCATCACAGACTGTGAAAATAACAGGCGGTCATGTAAACCGACTGCGTAGGCAGAAAATATTGGGTGCCTGAAGGAAAGGAAGACAACCAGAAAAATAAAATTGGCGGAATGTAATATACATGATACCGTGTTAACGGATAATAAATAAATATATCCAATACACTAAATATCTGTAAATATTAAGTTTCTATTTCAAATCATTTGTGGTTCAAACACTTACGAACAAAATAGACTTCAGTTGCCATAATAAAGTGTATTCTATCATTCTCTCTTTTATATCACATAAACTATTTACTGTAAACAAAATGAATTTGTTTACGAATACGTTCTGTCGACAGATTCAAAAAAGCATCCTTTTTCATATTTATACTCATCCAAAGGAGGAAACACAAAAGAAAACTGTGGAAAATCTGTGTATAGAAAAAAAACAACTGTATATATAGGGACTGTCTTTGGCGATAGCATAACTGAATCCTGGACTTAGAAGTGCTTTATGAAGGTCGTGCTACCGGCAAGCTTATTGTCTGCGGTCTTCCTCGCTGCATAAACAAGTGCTGAGCTGGCAACCAGATACCTCTTCTTCGATGGCTCTACAGACTCCACTGGTCCTTGGTCCGATCTAGCTGCTTCTTCCATTCTGCCCTATCTGGGGTATACTGGATCTTCAGCTCCTTCATGTCAGTATGCACTTGGTCCTTCTATCTTGTCTTGGGTCATTCATTCTTCAATTCTTTAAGAGCTCCTGCCCTGTATAGTGTCCTAACATTGCAGGAGGTTATTTTCAATTCTCGCCATGTCGTTTCCTTTTGGGTCATCCGGTTTCTTCAGCTATATCATTCTAAACATGAATTTTTTTACGGTATGGGTCGTTAGCTCCATGACCAACCCCCAACCTGGAGGACCAGGGTACCTGTCTTAGTCTGACTTCTCCCCCTCGACCAATCTGGCTTGGGAGGCCCTACCAGTAGCTACGCTACCGCCAGCATAGCTCTTGGGATCACTGAGGTGCAAAAGCCCCACCACCACAACAAGGTGCAAGTACCATCGGGGAGACCAGATACCTATAGTAACTTCAAAAGTCCGATACACCCTAACATAACAATTGCAGTCACAAAATTTATGCTAAATACAGTAATTGCTCAACTTGTACCCTCTGCTGCTTACTCAAAGCAGCCCACTTTACTTCCCAACGCTTAACCGCTTCTCGAAACCATCTTTATCAGAAGGACGAGCGGGCACTTCTTTGGATCCGTCAGAGCAACAAAATATTCTATCACTTGTCTATAATATAAGTGGTGTCTCCCGCTCCTGAACTCATCTTATTTACTTCTCTGGCTCTCTCTCTCTCTTTATCTTCGCTTTTTTCCCAGAAAAAGTTAAAATTTTATTTTTTTTTCCTGATAAAATTGGCCCCTTATTGTGTACCACCTCAAAGCAATTAAGACTGCTGCTTGTTACTGCGGGTACGAAAGATACATTAGCTGCTAAACGAGGTGTGGAGATGAACACAAATGATGGGGAAATTACGTAAGGATTTGGAAAACTACTGCAGTGAGCCGTTTTAATGTATTGCCTTATAATCCGTCTGCAGGCCGTGATAAAGGCCACGAAGTTCTTCGTGATAATGAGTAAAGCACAGAGATTCAGTCCAGACAGTTCGTCTATAGCGACACCAGCACAGTAACCATCGCAGTGCAAAGACGGCACGAGCGGTGTCCTATCTCCACACCTCCTGTAACTTTGTCGCACAGTGCTCCTCTTTGAAGCTTACACTTCTCAGGGAAAAGCCATCATTTTGTTGTAATAAACCTAAAATTTCCATTAACTTTAAACCAGAAAAAATTGCACTCACTAACATATTTTCACCCTGTGTTTATAATGTCAGTGGCTATTAATAGTAGCAATTAACACTAAACGTCGTATGACCTCTTTTGCACGAACTCAGGCCAACGTAATGGACAGACACTGGGTTTTAAATCAGATATTAAGACACTAATGGGCAGGTTACATCTTAAAGGGGGTTAAAATCAGTAAATGGGTTAAGTGGGCCGCGATAGCTCAGTCGGTATAGCGACTCGCTACGGGCTGGACGTTCCGGGAATCGAATCCCGGTGGGGGCGAGATTTTCCGCACCCGTCCAGACCGGCTTTGGGGCCCACCCAACCTCCTATACAATGGGTACCGGTTCTCTTTCTTGGGGGTAAAGCGGCCGGGGCGTGGAGTTGACCACCCACCCTCATCTAGCGCCAGGGTTAAAGAAAGAGTAGCGCTATTACCTCTACTCCCCCTCTGGGCCTTCATGGCCCGTTCTAGGGACAAATTTACCTTTACCTTAAATGGGTTAAGCAAGGTTATCTGCTTGCCGTTGCACAGCGAGTCATATTTATCTAGCAGAGTAAAAGACAGCCACATTTTAATAAAGCATGTAGTATGAATTACGAAAATTACAGACTCATCTGTCTACTTGTCTCTCCTTACGTGCGTTAGAATCTGTACTAAAATATGTGAAAGTTTTTGAAAATCGTAAGTGGGCCCTTGTTACACGAAGAATAGCAAAGCCTCAGAAAATGTGTACTTTGCATAGAGTTTGTATTGACACTAAAATGATTGTTTATAAATAGGACATAATACAACAGAGAATATTAGATTGTATTTGCTAATTAGCAGCATGTGATGAAGTGTCTATAAGTGAACTATGGAAAGTCATGACAGTTAATGTTGATCGTTATCACTTAATGTAAGTGACACTGAGTCCTTATACCCTACACTCCATTAGCATACACAGTAACACTTTAACTCTAAGGTATGAAATCATAATTCAAGGCATACGATAGAATGTCTTATTGTAGCCGCTGTTTCTTCATATCGATGTAATTACGGGTGAATGCAAAAGCGAACTGAGAGCGAGCTTTAAATTAGGCAAACGGATTCTAAATGCAGTTATAATGCAGATGATAAAGTAACTGCATAGAACACAAAAGGTGATAAATACCCGGACTGTACAGCAATTTACGTATTTCAGTCATTTGACCTGAAAGGTAACACATGCAAAACAAATTGCGCGAATTTCATCGAATATGTGCAAATATGGAACAAACTCGCAAAGAAAATTATAAGAGAAACAAAATTAAAATTATACAGCGTGTTTCATAAGTCCATCCGGTATTTAGAGGCTTGGCCGTGCAGTAGCAAACCCACATATAAGAGATAAAAGCATGCTAACGGATAGAGGAAATGTAAAAGTTTTTTAGTCACAGATGCGATGGCGTAGTTACCCATTTCTCCGCTAGGAGGCAGTGGTGTGCAAACATGTCGTTTTCAGGTAAACAGAAAGCTCAACACTTATTACCTGGCCTGCCAGGTCACCCGACCTTACTCCATGTGACTTTTTCTTGTGTGGTTACGTTAAAGATCGTGTTTACGTGCCTCCTTTACCAACAGATTTACCGGAGCTTCGGCTAAGAATTATGGATGCAGTTGCTACCATCGACGTTCATATGTTGGAACGTGTGTGGCAGAAGCTAGATTACAGGATTGACGTCTGTCGAGTCACCAAAGGGGGACATATTGAACATTTGTAAGGTAGGTTCAAAACTTGGATATGTACTCTTTTCACCGACATGCTCTCATCCCCGTGTGTGATTTGGCTCCTGAGCTACAGACCTACGAAATACCGGAGGGATTTATGATACACTCTGTATATAATAATGATTGCGCTTATGCTGTCATGTGTTTGTGAGAAATGGGCAGAAAAGAGGAAAATTAATAAGGACGATATTTAATTCTTGAGAAGACGGGCTCATCTCACATTTACACGTGAAATTCACAATCATAACATTCTAATTAATCTTCAAATATTAAACAAAGAGAAGATCGCAGAGCAAAAAGGAAATAGCATGAATATCTTGTAGGAATGAACTCCCGTTGAACAGATCGCCAGGCTGTGGCTTACAGGCCAATGGGAGGTTAAAGCTTCCAGAGGTCTACAGGAGGATGGGAGGCCAACTGAGGAGGAATATTGCGTACCTGGAATGGACCTACCTTGACTTTGTTGTTGATGATAATGATGATAATTTCAGAACATCCTGTGTTAGCAGAAACAAACACTGACTATATTCGTAAGAATTCCGATGTTCAAGTTTAGTTCCATAAATTTCCCTTACACACGCCACCAGGGCGGCGCTGTGACTCGGTTGCTGCTGACATCTGTTGCTTATCTGTAGAAGCAATACAGAATTGCGCGGATCGTTAATGAAACATCACTCAACGCAAGGGATTGAGGATTCTGAAGGCATCAAATTATTATAGAGGGTATTGCGTAATGGAGTTTATAAACTCAAGCAAGCTAAACCTGACAAACTGATTGTGTAATGCGTGTATAGGCTATGGGCGCAGAGGAGGATATAACAGTAAACTTAAAGAGCTGCATCATTTGTACTCATAAAATATTACTCGGGTGCTAAAATCAAGGAGGATGAGCTGGGCGAGGCATGTAGCATGAATATGGGGAGAAGCTAATGCATAGAGGGGGTTTGATTGGGGGGTGTGAAAGAACCCCTTTGGACGACCAAGGCGTAGATAGGGGGATAATATTGTAATTTATTTAAAAGAAACGGGATGGGACGGTGTGGATTGAATTCATCTGCCTCAGGATAGGGACAAATTGTGGGTTTTTGTGAACACAGTAATGTATTTCCTGGTTCCATTAAATAGGGGAATTTCTTGACTGTCTGACGCACTATCAGATTCTCAAAAAGAACTGTGTTCCATAACTCCAAAATTAACTAACTCCATGGAGCAGAGTCCTTCTTGAGAAGCTAACAGTTCGTCAGCTATTCAAGAAATTCCCCGAGTTTTGTGGAACCCGAAGGTTCATTACCGCATTCACAAGAGCCCGAAAGAATCAGTCCAGGTCCGAGGCTTTGTATAGTGGTTCGTAACATGGTAATCTTTTACGGTGAGGAGTTGATATCACCTCGCCGAACCCCCAAGCTGGAGAGCCACCCCTTGTCGGCTGTCCGCGACTGCTTTTTCAATGTCTTCGCAGCTACCCGCCATATCCGGAGGCCGTTCCTCCATCCGCAAACCCGAGGACGCGCCATGCTGTGGTGACAGGGACCGACTTATCGTGGTGACAGGGACCGACTTATTGTGGTGACAGGGACCGACTTATCGTGGTGACAGGGACCGACTTATCGTGGTGACAGGGGCCGACTTATCGTGGTGACAGGGACCGACTTATCGTGGTGACAGGGACCGACTTATCGTGGTGACAGGGGCCGACTTATCGTGGTGACAGGGGCCGACTTATCGTGGTGACAGGGACCGAATTATCGTGGTGACAGGGACCGACTTATCGTGGTGACAGAGACCGACTTATCGTGGTGACAGGGACGACTTATCGTGGTGACAGGGACCGACTTATCGTGGTGACAGGGACCGACTTATCGTGGTGACAGGGACGACTTATCGTGGTGACAGGGACCGACTTATCGTGGTGACAGGGACCGACTTATCGTGGTGACAGGGACCGACTTATCGTGGTGACAGGGACCGACTTATCGTGGTGACAGGGACCGACTTATCCTGGTGACAGGGGCCGACTTATCGTGGTGACAGGGACCGACTTATCGTGGTGACAGGGACCGACTTATCGTGGTGACAGGGGCCGACTTATCGTGGTGACAGGGACCGAATTATCGTGGTGACAGGGACCGACTTATCGTGGTGACAGAGACCGACTTATCGTGGTGACAGGGACCGACTTATCGTGGTGACAGGGACCGACTTATCGTGGTGACAGGGACCGACTTATCGTGGTGACAGGGACCGACTTATCGTGGTGACAGGGACCGACTTATCGTGATGACAGGGACCGACTTATCGTGATGACAGGGACAGACTTATCGTGGTGACAGGGACAGACTTATCGTGATGACAGGGACAGACTTATCGTGATGACAGGGACCGACTTATCGTGGTGACAGGGACCGACTTATCGTGGTGACAGGGACTGGCTTATCGTGGTGACAGGGACTGACTTATCGTGGTGACAGGGACTGACATATCGTGGTGACAGGGACCGACTTATCGTGGTGACAGGGACCGACTTATCGTGGTGACAGGGACCGACTTATCGTGGTGACAGGGACCGACTTATCGTGGTGACAGGGACCGACTTACCGTGGTGACAGGGACCTACTTATCGTGGTGACAGGGACCGACTTATCGTGGTGACAGGGACTGACTTATCGTGGTGACAGGGACTGACTTATCGTGGTGACAGGGACTGACTTATCGTGGTGACAGGGACCGACTTATCGTGGTGACAGGGACCGACTTATCGTGGTGACAGGGACCGACTTATCGTGGTGACAGGGACCGACTTATCGTGGTGACAGGGACCGACTTATCGTGGTGACAGGGACCGACTTACCGTGGTGACAGGGACCGACTTACCGTGGTGACAGGGACCGACTTATCGTGGTGACAGGGGCCGACTTATCGTGGTGACAGGGACCGACTTATCGTGGTGACAGGGACCGACTTATCGTGGTGACAGGGGCCGACTTATCGTGGTGACAGGGACCGAATTATCGTGGTGACAGGGACCGACTTATCGTGGTGACAGGGACCGACTTATCGTGGTGACAGGGACCGACTTATCGTGGTGACAGGGACCGACTTATCGTGGTGACAGGGACCGACTTATCGTGGTGACAGGGACCGACTTATCGTGGTGACAGGGACCGACTTATCGTGATGACAGGGACCGACTTATCGTGATGACAGGGACAGACTTATCGTGGTGACAGGGACCGACTTATCGTGATGACAGGGACCGACTTATCGTGATGACAGGGACCGACTTATCGTGGTGACAGGGACCGGCTTATCGTGGTGACAGGGACTGACTTATCGTGGTGACAGGGACTGACTTATCGTGGTGACAGGGACCGACTTATCGTGGTGACAGGGACCGACTTATCGTGGTGACAGGGACCGACTTATCGTGGTGACAGGGACCGACTTATCGTGGTGACAGGGACCGACTTATCGTGGTGACAGGGACCGACTTACCGTGGTGACAGGGACCGACTTACCGTGGTGACAGGGACCGACTTACCGTGGTGACAGGGACCGACTTATCGTGGTGACAGGGACCGACTTATCGTGGTGACAGGGACTGACTTATCGTGGTGACAGGGACTGACATATCGTGGTGACAGGGACCGACTTATCGTGGTGACAGGGACCGACTTATCGTGGTGACAGGGACCGACTTATCGTGGTGACAGGGACCGACCTATCGTGGTGACAGGGACCGACCTATCGTGGTGACAGGGACCGACTTACCGTGGTGACAGGGACCGACTTATCGTGGTGACAGGGACCGACTTATCGTGGTGACAGGGACCGACTTATCGTGGTGACAGGGACTGACATATCGTGGTGACAGGGACCGACTTATCGTGGTGACAGGGACCGACTTATCGTGGTGACAGGGACCGACTTATCGTGGTGGACTGTGTTCCATAGAGTTATTATACATTGATACCGAGTTATACTGCTTTTATTAAATCTCACTATGTCACTTTATTCACAGTGCCAGAAAGGCCGTATTTAACATTGATATATTCCTTACAATGGTAACTGGAGGCACGCGGTGGCGCAGTGCGCTACAAGCCGGAAGGTCACGGATTCGATTCCCGATGGTGTCATTGGAATTTTTGATTGACATAATCCTTTCGGTCGCACTATGACCCTGGGTTCGACTCAGCCTCTAACAGAAATGACTACCAGGAACATATCCTGGGGGGTAAAGGCGGCCGGTGTTTAGGGCTGACAACAACCTTCATGTGCCGATTGTCTATAAATCTGGGAGCCTCAACCTTCTGTAACCCTAATGGCCTGTCCAGGCGTGTAATGGGATTGCTTTACATCAGTAACTATTGAGATATGACGATTGTTGCTAAGCCGTATTGTATTTCTAAATATCTACTCTGAATATCTATATAATAGGTTCTTTGGAAGAGTTTGTGTTTACTCTGCCAAACCACAGAGCATCGCAAATCTGAAAACAGAAACCTTTACACGTCACTATACTTACCACCAAAGGAATTCTTACAACATAGAAAGACTGGAAGGTATAATTACAGTGAATGGGCACAAGGATAATAAAGTTACTGACAACGCCACTGGGAAGAATTTCCATAACTGACATTTCGATAGAGAATGCGAGGAGGAACTGGCTTTGTACTGACAGAACATTTATATAAAGGCTACATTTTAATTCCTAGGAGCAGATCTTAGCTGCCTATCCACAGGAAGTCCCCAATGATTATAATGACAGTTATCATAATTATTTATCTCAATTTTTTTTGTGTTAAACTGAACCGTGAATTGAAACAAAAACCTGTATCAGTGTTACATCACATCCGTAGATGTGGTAACTGGAACCATTAGCAACCACAATCATCTTGCGCTCTAACCATCTAACCAACCAACTGAGAACGCGGATCAGTCAATAAATTTCCACATTCTATGGAACACGAAAGATCCTTACTGTCACTGGTCAATATCCTGAGCCAAATCAGTCTATTCCAAACCCCCATCATAATACTTACAATTCATTTTAATATTATCCACTCATTTATAATTCGTCTTCGAAAAGGACAATATCTTGCAATTTTTTTTTATCAAAACTCTGTACGCATTTGCACGGGTACCACAGGCCATGCCCATCTTATCCTAATTACCTAGTCACCCTGATGATATTTGGTGATGATTATAGATCATGAAGCTTCTTATCATACAGCTCTATCTAGCCCGTGTTACTTCCTCCCACTTGGATACAAATATTTTTTTCTGCACTCGATTCTCGAACCCTCATTGCGCACTCTACAGCGTGTTTCATAAGTCCATTTGGGATTTAGAAGCTTGGCCGTGCAGTAGCAAACCCACATATAAGAGATAAAAGCATGCAAATGGATAGGGGAAAATGTAAAAGTTTTTTCGTGACAGATGCGATGGCGTAGTTACCCGTTTCTCCGCTAGGAGGCAGTGGTGTGCAAACATGGCTTTTTCAGGTGAACAGAAAGCTTTTTGTGTCCTGCAATTTGCTAAAACCCAGTCAATTGTAACAGTGCAACGTGGTTTTCGAACCAAGTATCGTACAGAACCACCAAAGGACAAATCACTAAGAGACTGGTATAGAACATTCGAGGAAACTGGCTGTTTGTGTGTCGCAAAACGAACAGGTAGGCCGGGACCACCGCCTGGGAATGTGGAGCTAGATTACAGGATTGACGTCTGTCGAGTCACCAAAGAGGGACATATTGAACATTTGTAAGGTAGGTTCAAAACGTGGATATGTACTCTTTTCACTGACATGCTCTCATCGCCCGTGTGTGATTTGGCTCCTGAGCTACAGACCTCCGAAATCCCGGAGGGATTTATAAAACACCCCGTACTTTGTGCCTCCGCCTGTAATGTCACAAGATAACGAAATGTAACCTCCTGCCATCTGTCGTTATTTACGGAAAAGTGTAGGAAGTTTCTCCATTTCAATGCACTTGGTGCCTTCCAAGATGGCAGCACATGCAGAATCACTCCTATTCTGCCATCTTGCGTGAGAATTGTGGACTAAATGAGTAGCTCTGAATATTCCCAGTTATTGATCTAATGCGACTGCTGTCATAAGAACACATTTCCAATTACCTGGATTATAAAATCAATTAGAATACACATTTTTCATGTGTATTAATTAAACATGAATTGCAAATGGTTTTATATTTTCATATATTTCCTAATCTAGAAACTAGACGGACGTAAGTGTTGAGCTTCAGGTTCAGGCGGGGTTATATCCGGGTAAGGAGGCCTCAGTACGTACTGGACAGAAGGTTGTGTGGGCACCACAGTCAGCCTGACACAGCAGTGACCTACCTCGCGCGGAAATCGAAATCAGGCCTTAAAATCCCCATGCAGTGACCTTATAATAAAGATGGTCTACGTCTTTCTTGAAGTAATTACTCTAAATAATAGTGCAAGGCCTAGATAATGCCTGTCTCTGAGTTTATTTTCAGAAAACACTGAATGGATTTGAATTAAATTTGGCATTGTCGATTTATATAAGGCGTTATATGAATTTCATTTTGGTACGTTACCGGTCCCGTATAAAACGAATACTACACTAAATTAAACTTCAAACTTTGTCTATTTTTTTATGAATTGCTTATCAAATGGAACAATCTGCATATTGTGTGGATGAATATGCAAATTTTATTAAGAGTATAAAAGGCTTAGTTTTGTTGTGGCAGTTACTGTACTAAAACAAGTGTAACAAATTTATGACCTAAACTGATACACTTTCAGTGTGATTTATCTGGGATCAGTAAATATGTGTCTGTAATATATAAACATATAAGCCACTACACAGAAATACCAACATGGTAGCTGAAATTATACCAGAATCTCATCTCGTGTTTTTTTTCTTTTTTTCTTCTTTTTTCTTTTCCCATTGGCTCGACAGCCCCTTGGGGGCCTAGGCCGCCACATTTTTCGAGGCTTCACGATCACACTTTAGACACACCACACTCGGTAGAACCCCTGGACGAGTGACCAATTCTTTACATGAAGGAAATTATTTTGGCACAGATATGGAATCACCTTCCAACAATCAATTTGTAAAGTTGATTTATTTTGGCCGTGACATAGCTGAGGGATGTGTCAATTTTCAGCTTTTGAACCCGACATCCCATATCCAATCAGAATGGTCATTTCACGTGGGATTTTTGGTGGATAAAGTAACGGTAAGACAGGCTTTTCTCCCTGTTAATAGCGTTCCATCAATGTTTCAAATTTATTCATCGCCTCTGAACGATGGTAAATCCGCTTATTAAAGACCCCTGTTTGGCGGTCACTCACCAAAACAGAAACTAAAAAAAAAGAGCTTATTTTCTGTTAACGTGACCTCATTAACCTTTGCCATTCGTCTATAATTTCACGTCACGCAGCCTTTATATAAATAATAGGCCTAATTAAACAAACGTTACAAAATATGGACACTAAATTTGAGTGACCTATCATCATCAAAAATTCTGAGAATACAGAAAGGAAATAGTTACGGAGGGAAATTGATGGATCAACGATAAAGATATAAAAGAAAAGATGAATTAATTAATGTCAGACGAAGATGTGTACAGAATGATATTATTCTTCTGGTCGGCGCTACAGCCCATGTAGGGCCTCGGCCTTCTTGACCACATGCCTCCATTCCTCTTGATCCTCAGCCTTCCTTCTCTATCCTTTGACTCCTAGCTTTCTGAGGTCCTCCTCTAAGTCATCTAGCCATCTTTTTCTGGGTCTAACTCTTCTCCTTCTCCCATCAGGTTTTCCTAATAAAAACTTTTTTAACACTCCTTGTTTCCGGCATTCTCTGGACATGACCTGCCCACCTTATTCTCCCCTTTACAGAATAATATGCAGGTAGATAAACAGAGAGTCAGATGAAGAGACACATTTTCTTACTCACAGGCATTAAAAGAGATTACATTTTCCGTTCTATAGAGGTTCGTGTACACTAAAGTGTAGCTACAGGAAGCCTAGTATTAAGGACAATACAGCGTGAGTTTACATCTTACATGGCGCTTGGCCTTACAGCAATAATGTTTACGGCGTTCATTTTAGCTCCCCAACACAGCGGTAAATATATGTACCATCAACTCCAACATTCCAAGAAATTTAATTTAGCCCTGAGAATGTGCGTATGTTTTACTAGTGTACACAATTTCAGTAATGCAGTGACTATCCTCTTGGGGAGGAAATAGATTACTATGTGTAATTAAATGCAAGGTCTGTTTATATACTTTTAGCCTGACTGTACAACCTGTGACATATCGTATCAAAAAGTATTGATACTACATTAGCCTGAAATGCAGGCCCTATAAATCGAACCCTAATTTGAAAATTAATTTGATATATCAGAAATTGTCACCATATAGGTTGGGTTCATAATGTACAATGCTAAGACTAACAAAGACGGAATTTAATTAAATGGAAAGGTAATTGAGATTTTTCATATCTTTGTATGTCTCTTTCAAACAACAGTTGTTGTTGTTTCAGCCACTTGCGCATCCCTTGGGACAACCTATTAAAACCACTTTCTGTCCGTCTGTATGAATGTAATAACTCGAAAACCTCACAAAGGATTTTTTTTACGAAATTTGGTTATCAGTGCACCCTGCTACTATTTGTGAAGAAATGAAACTTCGCGCATAATTCGGACATTTTTGCGGGCACTGTACGTGATACATAGACACGTTTCTGATCGCATCTCTAGCGAAACTCCCTCAATAACTGCGAAAAATATTTCGGAATAAGGGCATCGACAGGTTGTCCCGAAACGTCGGTATAGGATTACCACTCGGCGCTGCGTAATATTCCATAAGAGCCAGATCTCATTTCCTAACAGATTATCATTTTATCAATATGTGCAGAAGTTAGCAACTTTTTTGTGCGAAAAAATCGATCAATATCAATTTGCAAATTTATTTAGTAACACATAAATCCGATACATTTCGGTTGTTCTGCGCGAGGTTACTCATTTCTTTACCATTTCTGTGGCTAATTAAGAAGTCTTATTGTATTTTCCTTTCAGTTCGACTACAAAGCACGAGCCCCACCAACTCGTCTCCAGCCCAACAGATAGCGCTGCAGCGACTCTGCACTTTCAATTTATCAGTTTCCAGCTCCAAGAGTTCCAGGAAATTAAAGATGCAACACGCAGAGCTACAGTGAATGGCGCTGTGTTTTATAGAATCACAGCTCGCGGTCATAAAATAGCGTCATTTCGTTCTAAAAGTTTTTCGATCCAAAAGCTTGTATAAGATAATCCTTAGCATTTTGTCCTTATTAAGAAGTTTTGTTGTTTGCTTACAAAATAAATAGCAACAAAGTTTTATGTTGAATATCTACATTAAGTACACACACACACACATATATACATACACACATACATACAGATACACACAATACATAATAAAAACAAACACACATACACATATATACATACATTACATACATACAGATACACACAATACATAATAAAAACGAACATACGAGTACATACACACATACATACAGATACACACAATGCATAATATAACAAACATACATACATATATACACACATACATACAGACACACACAATACATAATAAAAACAAACACACATACACATATATACATACATTACATACATACAGATACACACAATGCATAATATAACAAACATACATACATATATACACACATACATACAGACACACACAATACATAATAAAAACAAACACACATACACATATATACATACATTACATACATACAGATACACACAATACATAATAAAAACGAACATACGAGTACATACACACATACATACAGATACACACAATGCATAATATAACAAACATACATACATATATACACACATACATACAGACACACACAATACATAATAAAAACAAACACACATACACATATATACATACATTACATACATACAGATACACACAATGCATAATATAACAAACATACATACATATATACACACATACATACAGACACACACAATACATAATAAAAACAAACACACATACACATATATACATACATTACATACATACAGATACACACAATACATAATAAAAACGAACATACGAGTACATACACACATACATACAGATACACACAATGCATAATATAACAAACATACATACATATATACACACATACATACAGACACACACAATACATAATAAAAACAAACACACATACACATATATACATACATTACATACATACAGATACACACAATACATAATAAAAACAAACACACATACACATATATACATACATTACATACATACAGATACACACAATACATAATAAAAACGAACATACGAGTACATACACACATACATACAGATACACACAATGCATAATATAACAAACATACATACATATATACACACATACATACAGACACACACAATACATAATAAAAACAAACACACATACACATATATACATACATTACATACATACAGATACACACAATGCATAATATAACAAACATACATACATATATACACACATACATACAGACACACACAATACATAATAAAAACAAACACACATACACATATATACATACATTACATACATACAGATACACACAATACATAATAAAAACGAACATACGAGTACATACACACATACATACAGATACACACAATGCATAATATAACAAACATACATACATATATACACACATACATACAGACACACACAATACATAATAAAAACAAACACACATACACATATATACATACATTACATACATACAGATACACACAATACATAATAAAAACGAACATACGAGTACATACACACATACATACAGATACACACAATGCATAATATAACAAACATACATACATATATACACACATACATACAGACACACACAATACATAAACGACACAAAACATTCAGTCCCTTTCATGACATTATAACCGAGTTCGACTGTATATATGAGGTCTTTAATAAGGTTTCTCCATACAGGTTTTCCGGCAGAAATTTGATGTTATTTTTGCTTTCGTTCATGCTTGCTCTATGACCTCACCGCACTCCCCCCTCCATTTCATCATCCTAATAATAAATGGAAAAATGTAGAATGTCTGAAGCTCCTAATACAACAGTTACCTCTTAACATACACTTGTCTGCTGTCATTACGTTACAACTGTCTTCCTTAGCAACCTGTTCACAAACAAGTTCTTATGGCGATGCGTAAGAAGCCTGCAGTATGTTCGAATGTGACACCGTGTAGTCTTGTACAAGTGTGATGAAGCTTCAGAGGAACCTTCTGCCTCCATCATTTATCTCCTTGATAATGGAGACAGGAGAATGCACTAAACGTCGGGAATGGAGACAGGAGAATGCACTAAACGTCAGGAAATGGAGACAGGAGAATGTACTAAACGTCGGCAAATGGAGAGAGGAGAATGTACTAAACGTCAGGAAATGGAGACAGGAGAATGTACTAAACGTCGGGAAATGGATACAGGAGAATGCACTAAACGTCGGGAAATGGAGACAGGAGAATGTACTAAACGTCTGGAAATGGAGACAGGAGAATGCACTAAAGGTCGGGAAATGGAGACAGGAGAATGCACTAAACGTCGGGAAATGGAGACAGGAGAATGTACTAAACGTCAGGAAATGGAGAGAGGAGAATGTACTAAACGTCGGGAAATGGATACAGGAGAATGCACTAAACGTCGGGAAATGGAGACAGGAGAATGTACTAAACGTCTGGAAATGGAGACAGGAGAATGCACTAAAGGTCGGGAAATGGAGACAGGAGAATGTACTAAACGTCTGGAAATGGAGACAGGAGAATGCACTAAAGGTCGGGAAATGGAGACAGGAGAATGCACTAAACGTCGGGAAATGGAGACAGGAGAATGTACTAAACGTCTGGAAATGGAGACAGGAGAATGCACTAAAGGTCGGGAAATGGAGACAGGAGAATGTACTAAACGTCTGGAAATGGAGACAGGAGAATGCACTAAAGGTCGGGAAATGGAGACAGGAGAATGTACTAAACGTCTGGAAATGGAGACAGGAGAATGCACTAAAGGTCGGGAAATGGAGAGAGGAGAATGTACTAAACGTCGGGAAATGGAGACAGGAGAATGTACTAAACGTCTGGAAATGGAGACAGGAGAATGCACTAAAGGTCGGGAAATGGAGACAGGAGAATGTACTAAACGTCGGGAAATGGAGACAGGAGAATGCACTAAACGTCGGGAAATATTTAACAAACCACATGGCATCACCTCTCAAAAAAATAAATTCATTCATTCAGATTATGTACCGTCTGAAAAGTATCATTTTATCCCTCCAAGCGCGAAATAATAGGTATTTAAATAATTAATTCTTACCTCGCTGAAAAGTACATCGTCCTTTATTACAAATATTTAGTGCAGTAATCGGTATTTATTCAGAGAATAATACGACGCACATAAACATAGTTTACGAGAAAAATGAGGGGGTTTTTGAACGTGGTGGTTCATATTGCAACCACTGTGCTCTAAACTTGGATGACTTGGGCTAATTTTACACGTTCTGGCCTTCCTTTCAGGCGACACTCCCGATATATTTCGTGTAGGGTCGATTCTCTTTATACCTTATTTATAAACTATATGATAATTTTATTATTTTATTCATTACAACCGAGTGATAATATTTCACGTTACAGTGTGAACATGACTGACTGTGACCCGTGTACATTGTGAGCTTACTGCCTTCGGTCATGCAAATTATGTCAGTGTTCAAACGTACAGAACAATGGGGCACTGCAAAACAAAGGCTTCAAATAAGGTTAATTGTGGGTTCCGTTAGAATGGAGACGGAAACAGGCAATATGGAGTGAAAGCTTTTTATAAGGTCAGGGAAACTGCGTGTGCAGTTCAGTGGACAAATTTCGAATGACGTGAAAGGGACTTCGTGAAAGGGACTTTGATATTCCAAACGTTAAGTGGCGATTGTAAAGTTTAGGAACACAAAGTGACGCTGAATAATTTTGATACATTATTCTGGTGTAATGGTACTTAATTTTGCATTCTTTAATTATAGTACGTTAATTATTTATAGCGTCGACCTCGGTGGACTAGTGGTTAGCGTGCTCGCCACTGGACCCAAGGTTCGCGGGTTCGATCCCGACCGAGGTCGATGGATTTTTAAGGATGATAAAAATCCGGAGCACCACTTCCTTCGGAGGGGAAGTAAAGCCGTCGGTCCCATGTCGTAGATTTACGGCATGTAAAAGAACCTGAATAAAAATGTTGCGTAAGCCAAATTGCCTCTATTTCTCATCCAAGTCTCCTGACTGCCTGCCAGATGGCTCTGGCGTGCACATCAGGATCGATAGAACACTAAGCGCGGCTAGCTGGCCGGTCACCAGCTGCCATGAATGCGCATGACTTAGTAACCTCGACAAGAGGAGGCTAGAGGAGGCCCGGGCCCATACAGGGCTGTTGAGCCAAGAATTATTTATTATTTATAGCAGAATGATTACCACATCTGACAGCTACTTACCACTCAATAACTTTTGCAAATGTTATTTGCTAAATAAGGCTTAAAAGTATCCGCAACGGCTGGAGCTCAGACTCCACCTTAGTCCAACTCGCAGAACAATCAGCAAAGTAACTTACATCAGCTCGTAACTAAAAATTTGTAAAGTAAATGTAGAACAGCAAAACACAAACACAGCACAATTTGTGTCACAACAAAATGACGTCACTTGGTTCTTTTGTAAATTACCGAATATAAAACATTATTAGACCTGCCTCATTCTTATCTCTGCCAGTCCACTTGCAGCTATTCGAGAATTATTCATGGACTTTCATGAAATACGCCATTCAGGGGTTTTACCAATATTCACCGATACAAGAAAATTTTTTTCAATATCGAACAATTTATTTAATACCTTTAAGAATTTTTCGCTCATTCCATTCCATTCATCCGGCTGAAAATTGTTTCGGGCAAAAGTTGTAGAAAAACAAACCCCAACTTCTATTCCCAATATATATCTTCTTTAACTTGCAGAATTATCGATAAAAGTGCCGAAATGGGATGGAAAAGTCCAGACTTTTGCATATACGTATACATGTGTGTGTGGGTGCGTGCACTGCGTAATTTGTTTACTGACATTCAACAAGGGATTTTCTATTATGAAAAGGGAAGCCTATCCCTGTGCATGCCATGAAGGCGTATAGGGGAAGTGGAGGTATATCCAAAGAGTAATTGAGTCTACACAATAGACGCATACACTGAATCACACATTGGTATTCAATTTGTGAAACACAAAGTCAAGTCCTCTGTTAAGAGCAAAATTCTGAATTTTGTCCACAACTTATATGTTTCTTAAGATTTCCAGAGCCGATCCCAATGGCCGTGCGGTCTAAGGCGTGGGTCTGCGGCCGCTTGCTTACTAGGATCGTGGGTTCGAATCCAACCGGGGCATGAATGTTTGTGTTGTGTTTGTTGTAAGGACGGTAATATGGAACGTAAAGTGACATGAAGGACGAAAGGATTTAAACAGTACAAAAATGGATCAAAGGGGAAAAACCCGGACAGGAAAAAAAAACCCGCCGGGGGCATGGATGTTTAAACAAAAAAAATCCCACCTAGGGCATGGATGTCTGTCTCTTGTGAGTGTTGTGTGTTGTCAGGTAGAGGTCTCTGCGACGAGCTGGTCACTCGTCCAGAAAAGTCATACCTTGTGATGTGTGTCTAAAGTGTGTGATCGTGAAGCCTAGGCGACCTAGGCCCCCAAGGGGCTGTCGAGCCATTGGAAAAAAAAAAGATTTTCAGAATAAACGAAAACTATTTCCCCTTAAAATCCTCATAATTGAGAGGCGATGTGTTATCTGTGAGGCAAGAAGTGAGCTTGTACGAGTATACATGAAGTGGTTAAACTTCATAATTTAAAGTATGAGATTCAAACGACATCTCATCGCTCTTGATGTGGAAATAACTGCCTGACACGGACTCTACTCCTGCCAGATGATAATCTAAGGCGGAATGTTGTAAAGGTAATTAGGTTTGAGAGATGGTTATTTGCAGGCGTCTGTCTGCGGCCAGCGCTGTTAAATCGTGAAGGATTGAAAGGTCGTTCGGCAGCTAGCACAGTGTCGGCGTTAATGAAGACAAGTGAGGGGCCAAACCAGGCGGCGCTTACATCTTATACCCATTATCCAATGAGAAATGAACATCAAAGGAAGAACGACAGAAATGAAAATCTCTTCAGAATTTCCCATCTCATTCATTGCATTTCAGAGAATCTCGCTTCATCTTTCTCCCGTTGATTTTTTCTTCCTACTCGTGTCTTCGCTAGTATCATCGGCTTTCCGTCTCTTTCAAAAAAAAAAACTACTTCCAAAGAGATTAAGGCCGAAAAGAGAAGTAAGTGTCTGTCGTAGCTATTGAAAGCTATAGCACGTACTGCGGGCTGCTCGCTTGCCAGATAACTTTGGAACCCGACGCAATGCACATTTTCACTTTCCTCTCTTACACGAATTGTGTGCCAAACTATGGTCATAATTTATGCTTTATTCATTCTGTAGTCTGTCTTACGACAGGTCCGTAGCCTCTTCATTCTGCAGTCTGTCTTACGACAGGTCCGTAGCCTCTTCATTCTGCAGTCTGTCTTACGACAGGTCCGTAGCCGCTTCATTCTGCAGTCTGTCTTACGACAGGTCCGTAGCCTCTTCATTCTGCAGTCTGTCTTACGACAGGTCCGTAGCCTCTTCATTCTGCAGTCTGTCTTACGACAGGTCCGTAGCCTCTTCATTCTGCAGTCTGTCTTACGACAGGTCCGTAGCCTCTTCATTCTGCAGTCTGTCTTACGACAGGTCCGTAGCCGCTTCATTCTGCAGTCTGTCTTACGACAGGTCCGTAGCCTCTTCATTCTGCAGTCTGTCTTACGACAGGTCCGTAGCCTCTTCATTCTGCAGTCTGTCTTACGACAGGTCCGTAGCCTCTTCATTCTGCAGTCTGTCTTACGACAGGTCCGTAGCCTCTTCATTCTGCAGTCTGTCTTACGACAGGTCCGTAGACTCTTCATTCTGCAGTCTGTCTTAAGACAGGTCCATAGCCTCTTCCAAAGCGAGTTCTCCACACAGTGCGATCTAGTGCTTACTCTTTCAATTTCCAGTATCTTCTCTTTTCCTTAAGGTCATCCAGTAGCTGCTTACGTCTTCTCCCTCGTCTTCCCGTCATTTCTATCCTTCCCTCTAACTTTCCTTCAATCACATGTTTCAGAAGGCAGTTCCTACGCAAGATGTGACCAATCCAGTTAGCCTTTCTTCTTTTTATTGTATGTACGATATTCCTCTCCTCCTTCACTCTGTGTAATACTTCTTCATTTCTCACACGATCGGTATTATCATATTTATGGTATTGTCATTTAAGTTCATAATACTTTATTTACTTTCCTATCTCTACTATCTATATATCTATATATCTGTAAACACTAGATACAAGCCTACTGCAGGATACGACTCCAGAAGAGTGAGATGTAATTACAAATAGTGTTTAATTAAATAGACCCAAAATACGGAACAAGATCAATGCTCTAGGCATAGTAGATGTTACACATGACAGTAATGACATCACAACGACAGAAGATATTTGCAGTGTGCATGTAATCAGGTACTGGCTTCGAATGAGAGACTGACTGACTGAATGACAGACTGGCTCTGGGAAAATGATTTTTTTTTGTTTTCAAAGTAAGTGACACTTAGAGTAACCGTCGCGTTTTTAAATGATCAGACGTTTAATATGACCTTTAGTCTTAATTCACCGTGCATTTTTATTATTCCAGAAATACACAACACCAATCACTAAAAAGGTGCATTTCAGCCCTTTATTATAGTCGAACCCTGCATATGTTTCGGCTCTCCATGAGCCATCATCAGGGGCTTTCTAATAGTGCTTCTCAAATGCTGGATCGGCCTATTATTGACATTCGTAAAATTTTTGTGCACTGTTTATAAAAACATGTATAAGTAAAATCGTGAGTATAAAATATAGTTAAAATGATAGAATGTTAAAACCACACTGTTTGCTGTATGTAGGGTTCGACTATAATAAAGGGCTGACTGCACCTTTTTAGTGATTTGTGCTTTTGTTGGTGTATTTCTGGAATAATAAAAAGGCACGGTGAATTAAGACTAAATATTGTGAATGCCAAACAGGCAGAACTAGTACATCGATACAAGAGCATCAAAACAAAGTTACTAAAATCAAATGCGGCAATCTGGTTCAACAAGAAAATACAGTGAACAGTGTGGTTTTAACATTCTATCATTTTAACCATATTTTATACTCTCGATTTTACTTATATATATGTTTTTATAAACAGTGCACAAAAATTTTACGAATGTCAATAATAGGCCGATCCAACATTTGAGAAGCACTATTAGAAAGCCCCTGATGATGGCTCATGGAGAGCCGAAACATGTGTAGGGTTCGACTATAATAAAGGGCTGACTGCACCTTTTTAGTGATTTGTGCTTTTGTTGGTGTATTTCTGGAATAATAAAAAGGCACGGTGAATTAAGACTAAATATTGTGAATGCCAAACAGGCAGAACTAGTACATCGATACAAGAGCATCAAAACAAAGTTACTAAAATCAAATGCGGCAATCTGGTTCAACAAGAAAATACAGTGAACAGTGTGGTTTTAACATTCTATCATTTTAACCATATTTTATACTCTCGATTTTACTTATATATATGTTTTTATAAACAGTGCACAAAAATTTTACGAATGTCAATAATAGGCCGATCCAACATTTGAGAAGCACTATTAGAAAGCCCCTGATGATGGCTCATGGAGAGCCGAAACATATGTAGGGTTCGACTATAATAAAGGGCTGACTGCATCTTTTTAGTGATTTGTGTATTTGTTGGTGTATTTCTGGTTGCATATGACGTCTAACCAACTTTTTTTTTTACCGATTCTGTTTGAAATCCGCTTATTCATTGAATATAGGCCGCATGGAAATTTTATCTCACTCTGTCAACACGGATAAAAATCACGTGCGAAATATTAATTTTAAATTTAATACAAGTAAACAATACAATCTGTGGCAAGAAGTGCGTCGTGTGACTGGAGGCTGTTATGAGTTGCTCTGGTTTACAAAATTAAATATGAACAATATAACGTTAAAAAAAAGAAAGACTGCAGCGCCCCTCGCGGAGTGACGCGCAACGAGACAGACCGCAGCGCTGTCATGTGGTTCGAGGTAAACGAAGCTGCATTATAGCGCTATCAAGCGGTCAGATTCAGAAAGCAGCAGAATCTAGCATCACAGTGAGTAGGCGTATTGGGTAACATAAATCCGAGGGGACTGTTTAAATAACTCAAAAACACATTTAGCTTTTCACTTAGAAAAGCCCCCGGAAAAATCTGCAATAATCCCTAGGGTGAAAATCTACGGTGAAATTAAAAAAAAAAACATAAATATTTTCCAATATTTTAGTATTTCCTTAGCAAATGAAAGTTTCCGATTAATATCAACTACAGCAGACATACTGTTAGGGAAATTTGATTTTTATGGCCAAGACGAAAAGGAGAAAGAATCGATGTAGCTGATATGCAATGTAACAAAAATATGGGATGTAAACAAACACGACTTAAATTGTTTTGAAATTTGAACTTTTTACATGTTTCTGTGTTATCTTTGCCATTTGCCAATATCGAATTTTATATAGCGCCCATTAAATGTTTCATGGCCATTGACATAAAATTGTTTGAACGGAAATCCTTCTAGCCTAATTAGATCGTCACTCTGCTATTTGCGTGGAAGGACTGTAGAAATAGGCAAAATACAGGGTGTTTCGTAAATCTCTCCGGGATTTCGGAGGTCTGTAGCTCAGGAGCCAAATCACACACGTGGGATGAGAGCATGTCAGTGAAAAGAGTACATATCCAAGTTTTGAACCTACCTTACAAATGTTCAATATGTCCCCCTTTGGTGACTCGACAGACGTCAATCCAGTAATCTAGCTCCTGCCACACACGTTCCAACATATGAACGTCGATGGTAGCAACTGCATCCATAATTCTTAGCCGAAGCTCCGGTAAATCTGTTGGTAAAGGAGGCACGTAAACACGATCTTTAACGTAACCGCACAGGAAAAAGTCACATGGAGTAAGGTCGGGTGACCTGGCAGGCCAGGAAATAAGTGTTCACCTGAAAACGCCATGTTTGCACACCACTGCCTCCTAGCGGAGAAAAGGTAACTACGCCATCGCATCTGTTACGAAAAAACTTTTACATTTCTTCTATCCGTTAGCATGCTTTTATCTCTTATACGTGGGTTTGCTACTGCACGGCCAAGCCTCTAAATCCCGGATGGACTTATGAAACACGCTGTATTTCACTTGAAAATTCGGTATCAAGACCAAAATTCGAACTAGGAACTTTCCGAACAGAAGCTGACAGTTTCATCTGCTCTCACAACAAACTTGTCGGTGGATCGTACTGTAATTATTTATATCGCTGTAACATGTTTTAAGTATTGAGGAAGAAAATCCGTTTACTCTTAAGACAGAGACAGCAGTGTCCTCTATGTGTTAGTGTGTGCCTACCAAACTAGACGGCTTCCAATCCCAGAAGACAATGTCAATACCTCATCTTAGTTATCTCATCACATTAACATTTTACCTCTTTCATTTCGTCGGTTAACATTTATTAAACTCATTTGTAATGTGGTTGATTCAGAGTTTCACATAATTTGGAATTAATTAATAAATTCTATTAGATACATCTATAACTTCTATTTATGTAATTAACTTTAAAATATGTTTTACTACCTTATAATGTAATAGCATTAAGCAATATAAATACGATACTGACAGCGATGTCTAGTGGATTTGTAATTCAAAACCCATTGCAATAGAAACTATAGACTTCACGTCTTTAACACTAAGTAAATTTGTACATTCCCACAAAGTCAATTTTATTTTTGCGGCACGACAGCGCTCCTCGCGTCTTAACCTCCTCATTATCGAGGTTTCACGATCACACTCAGACACACCACACTCGGTAGGACTCCTCTGTGCGACTGATCAGCTCGACGCAGAGACCTCTACCTGACAACACATAACACTCACGAGAGACAGACATCCATGCCCTCTGGCGGGATTCGAACCCGCAACCCCAATAAGCAAGCGACTGCAGATACACGCCTTAGACCGCATGGACACCGGGATCGGCATAGTGTAATTATAATCCTTATAATCCTGAAAATAAGTAATAATTATATTACTTAGCAACATTAAATTTTTTGTTTATATTGGAGAAGCAATAAGTTTACTGTGACGTACGAACTGAATTTGCTTATACTACTTAGACCAGGTTCAGGTTTCAGTCTCAAATAGTCTATCGGTCAATGGAGGGTCTCTTCAGATATGTTTTATTGAATTAATATTGGAGCCAATAAACCTCATTATCCTTGTATATGAGAATCTTGGATTTCAGTTTTGACGGTCATTAAATTTGGTGTCCCGTAACGCACAATCACAAAGCCAAAGTGAATTTATTTTGGAAAGGCTAGAAAGAGAAGTCAAGCGACTTTTTATTTATGACTCTCTGAACCACAGTCCTTCTTGTCGAAGCTAACAATTCCTCTGTTAATCGAGACATTTCCCATAACACTCCAACACCTGACACTGTCCTGAGCCACAATTAGTCCACACCTGACACTGTCCTGAGCCACAATTAGTCCACACCTGACACTGTCCTGAGCCACAATTAGTCCACACCTGACACTGTCCTGAGCCACAATTAGTCCACACCTGACACTGTCCTGAGCCACAATTAGTCCACACCTGACACTGTCCTGAGCCACAATTAGTCCACACCGTCCATCATCATACTTAAAGATAATAAATTTTTTACATACTTTAATAACATTTTAATATTATCCTCCAACCTAAAACTGGTAGTTTGTCTTCGTCTTTCAAGTAGAAAATTCAGGCCCACTTACACAACTCGTCCTCTCCAGTGCGTGCTACGTTTTCATCTCATCAATTTATATTTGGTTAGTGTGATATTATTTGGAGAAGTAAAGCTCATTGAGCTCCACATGAACCTGCTACTTGCTCCCCTCTTACACCCAAACTCTCCCCGCAGCACCCTCTTCCTAGACACACGCAATCTATGCTCTTTCTTTAATTGTCAAAAGAACAGACATATTCGTAAGCTCCATTAGATGTCACAGTAAGAAACTAAGCATTTTGACACGTACTGTACCTGTGTATTTTATATGAGGCGTAATATGAGTACAGCATATCTCCCCAAAAGGTAATAACCCAGAGGTCTTTATAACGAATACGATCTGTGTCCTCTGTGAGGTACGAACTGGTGTTTATATTAGATGAAATTAATTCTTCAAAGGATTGATGAAGGAGTCAATGTTCGATATCCACACGACAGAACAGGAAAAATTAAAACCTTTTTGGGTTCTAACCCTTAAAGTTTCTGCAGCTCTCTCATAATTATATTAAAACGACCGGTACCGTCTTTGGGGTATGACTTCGTGAGTAATGAGTAATGAGTAAATATTGGGTCGAGCTCTTGCAGTCCCGATGCACGTAGGCCTTTGACAGGCCCTTTGTGCCCTTTAACTAAAGTCCAAGTCATAAGAGCCCTGTCCCTTTAATAAAGTTCCAGTTCGCCCCCAGACTTAGTTCTCTGACATCCTCAGGGTCCAAAAAGAAGGAACCCAGATAAGTATGTCTGTGTGTCACCAAGGCTTCACACTCACACAAGACATCAGCTGAGGTCTCCTCCTCTGCCTCGCATTTTGTACACAAGGCACTGTCGCTCAGTCCCACAATACGAAGGTGTCTTCTGAGGTGTTATGTCCGGTAAGCAGGCCAATAACCACCCTGGATTGCGTCTTGTTAAAGGACAGCAGCCTGGTCTTAGAGGCAATACGAGGGCCCGAGATCAACTCTCGAGCCTGTCTCTGAATGCCAGCAAGACCCATGACTTCGTGAAGTCTGGTAGAAGAATACCGACTTTTCAGAATAATCTTCTACCTACGATATCAAGGTACTAGACGTTTTTATGACAAAGACAGCATGTTCTTCTGAAACGTCGGCCAAATTTTGCCAGAATGTACGGTGTCACGTATCTGAAGACAGTGGTAACCGTGGTCACTACTGTCACATGTTGGCGGGTTTGCGCACTGAAATGTATCGAGTTCTGCGCTGGGCAGGGAACTGCCTTCAGCGTCTGGGCGCGTAAGTTTAGGGTCCGATCGATCGTGCACTGAGCGTTGCCGCCGTTTCGAGATGATATACAGCAACACGTCAGAACGACGACAGGAAAGAAACTGAAAAAGAACTGTATAGCTCAGATAGCCTTCAGGCCCCGTTTGTCACCGCGAATGCCTTGGTTCGCTTCCAGGGCAGTCCAAGAGAGGTTTGTGGTCGATAAAGAGGCTCTACAACACTTCTTTTACCGACCAGTTCCATCGCACGCTATCAGTATCATCCCAAACATGTTCCACAGCCATTCGTCTATCATCCGTGCTACTGACATTGGGCCCGTTAAGGCCTTACTTCCATACAGACACATTTAATATAACATAACGTAAGATAATTACATATGTGCCGATCCCAGCGGCCGCACGGTCTAAGGCGTGGGTCTGCGGCCGCTCGCTTGCTGGGATTGCGGGTTCGAATCACACCGGGGGCATGGATGTCTGTTGTGAGTGTTGTGTTTTGTCAGGTAGAGGTCTCTGCGACGGGTTGGTCCCTCGTCCAGAGGAGTCCTACCGAGTGTGGTGTGTCTAAGTGTGTGATCGTGAAGCTTCGAAAAATGAGACGGCCTAGGCCCCCAAGGGGCTGTCGAGCCATTGGAAAAAAAAATTACGTAAGTAGTGCAAGAGATGTAGACTATTCAATTACTTCCATTGTCTCGCTCTTATATTCTACCCATATTCTTTAGGGTAAAAGACAGCAGATACGTAACGTCAGCAATTTGCAGATTAAAGGTATTTTGTATGTCCTAACAAAAGTATTACAATCGAAATTTTTAGGATTTTTTACGTGCCGTATCTCAGTATCCTTCGTATCCGAAAAACGACTTTACAATCCAGCGTTAAAGAAACAGCCTGTTTCGTGCATTTACGTGCAGCAACAGTAGTTAACAAATGCTGAAAGAATTGATAGCAGTGTATAGGACTATAAAAGCTGCTTTGCGTGTTGCGTCAAAGTATTCGCTTGAGAATGGAGAGGAGAGTTATTGGACCATTATGCTAGGAACGACGTTAAGCTGTTACAGAAGACGCTAACTTTATTACCGCCTTAAAACAAGGCACCAGGCGCTACAAAGCGAGGGCTTCCATAAACATGGACCACAACTCATACAGAAATCAATTAGTAGCGGCCATGTAGAACTCTCCTCTCGGCCTGCTGTAAACGGCGTAGAAATACAATGGACGAAGGTAATGTTGGAATAAAGAGTGAATAGAAATGGTCGTGTAAATAGAAATGTGACATTTAGGTTTTGTGTCACCTACAGCGGACATAACGGGGATCGAATCCCGTGGGGGCGAGATTTTCCGCACCCGTCCAGACCGGCCCTGGGGGGGGTCCACCCAGACGGAATCCATTTAAAGTCTTATCAGTTTATGAGTTCAGAAGCTGTCACTGTGGTAAAGATTAAGGTTGGAATCTTCTGGAATGTGACGTCATGTACTCTGATGCAAAGGTTTCGGAGGAACTTGCTGCTTCCTTATTCAGGGAAAAGGACATATTTTGTCACAAAAATAGAAATATGGTTACTCTATAGCGCAGATACCCCTGTATAGAGCGTGGCATTGACCACCCACCCCTATCTAGCGCCAAGGTTAAAGAAAGAGTAGAGCTATACGTCTACTCCCCCTCTGGGCCTTCAAGGACCGGTCTAGGGGGGACTTTACCGCCGACATAACAGGCAAAAACCAAAGATGTCAGATATTCTGTACTCTTATCAATATGCAAGGCAGACAAGGAACTCAAAGCAATGTGAAAGTATTGTGATGTGTTTCTGCCTAGAATTCTCTTCCTCGTTTCACAGTCACAGTTTAACGTCAGTGAGAAGTGCTTTTATTAATTTGAGTGTTTTAGATTCTTCAGAATTTGCCATACACAGTAATGGCCGATCTCGGTGGCCGTGCCGTCAAAGGTAGGTCTGAAGCCACTTGATTGCTGGGATCGCGGGTTCGAATCTATAAGAGGTCATGGATGTTCCTCTCTTGCGTTTGTTGTGTGTTGTGCAAGTAGCGGCCTCTGCGAGGAGCTGATCACTCGTTCAGAGGAGTCCTACAGGATATGTGTGTGATCTAGAAATCTCAACAATGAGGCCGTGCAGGACCTAGTTCGGCTGTTGCGCCTAAGAAACAATATGTACAGCAAAGTGAAATAACTACACCCCTGGTTAAAAATATGGGTTTGTACAAAAATCAATATGATATCATATACAGTATAACAACTGAAAGAACCGTAAAACGAAATATGACACCTTAGTTCTGCAAAAGCAGATGTAGCCGTGTAGCGCGCTAACCGGAGGTACTGGTGACAACGGAATTGACAGTAAAAAAAACAGAGGCCTGTATTAATTCAAGATAAGTAACATCAAATGACGTTATGCGAAATATTAGGTGTCGTATCTGTGAGGACGTGTTAATGTCCGCAAAAAACAGCTCAGGTCTAACCGCTCTATGACAGCGATGATTTCGAAGCGAGACATGCTGCAGTGTCGAATATATGTGGTGGAAATAGTGTTGTTAAAGGTTACAAGCTTCCGCCGCGATGTTTATGAGCTCTGCGCTCTTCTGGGATATTACGCAGCGTCGAATGGTAATCCTTTACCGACGTTTCGGGACATCGTGTCGGTCCTATCTTAAAGGATCAAGAAGCCTTGGACTTCTTGAGCCTTGAAGATGTTACTGATACGTTGTTCCGAAACGTCGGTAAAGGATTACCATTCGACGATGCATAATATCCCAGAAGAGCGCAGATCTTATAGTGTTGTTCAAATTTATTTTTATCTTAACACCTTAAAACCTAACTGTAACTATATTTGCCACTTTAACTAACTAACTAACGAAACAACTACTTGGACAATCTGTTTATCTGGCAGGTAACGAGATTCGGTCTGAGTTCTCAGAGCTGCTCTCACAGACGACTTTGTTCTGTTAGAAACCAAATGTCATACAAAAGCAAAGTTTAATTTCACATTTAATATTTCGACTTTCCCAAAATCGAATAACAATCTATAAACAACGTAAGCTAGACACAGAAGGCTGCAATACAATACTTGCGGGAGAATATTAGATCAATTAAAAGGAAGGACTGCTTAGGACAGACTCTGACCGCAGTGTGCCATGTTCCGGGTGGCAATTGTTTGTTTAAGGGGCTAACACAGCTTAAAGACTGATGTATCATTTCTACATACCAGAGGATTAAGTTATGTGGATTGAACCCTTTGCAAATGGCGGTCTAAACGCTCACATACGTGGCGATACGGAGTTCTGTACTTTAAAGGAATAAGTTTATTTACACGATTTTAATTCTCAGTTCGTACCGAAACAATTCGTGACACACGGTGTGACGTATCATAAAGTTTCTCATGACAAAATACAGGGCATACATAAAAGAATGGTGCGGTTTCAATAGTGAATACTATTGAAACCGCACCATTCTTTTGTGTATGCCCTGTATTACTAGTTAGGGGTAACATCAGTGGATCGTGTAGGAGACATGGATCGATCAGTGGCGTGTAGAAGATTTGTTTCAAATAATTTGTTATACATATAATTTGACATGCAAAATAAAATAATCTATTAAAAACTACAGCCGGGATTCATCTCGCAAGGACAAAGTCCTGTAGTGGGCTGATGTAAAGAGGGCAGTGAAATTTTAGTTCGCTATGAGGAAGCAATTCTTAGTCACTGAGGGAAATAGTCGTCACGTGATGCAACTTCGTCGTAGTGTTAGTTTAACGTTATATTAAGGGTCTTCATATTTATGTAAAATAATATCGAACTTCCCATACCCAGACTGAGCTGCCAAAGTTCGCTAAATCGCGAATTATGAACTGTTTCGATAATCGCTCGCATGAGGGTGTGACAGTCACCAGTTGTACCAGCTATAACATTGAAATAAATCGCACGTGTCTGAATACACACGTGATGGAATTATTGTTTTTACGCATGAATTCATAACTGTTATAACGCGGAATACAGCGATCCATGCTTCAGCCCGATTCTTTCTCCTCTTGTACACCTCACATTCTGTACATAACAACATTGGATATGTTCCGTCATTACCAATGTAGCATGCGTGATCAATATTGGCTTGTAAATTAACATGTATTTAAACTTCGACTACATGGCTCGTGTATTGAAAGTTATTAGCCAGCTCCACACGCAAACACACTAAAATAATGCTAATTACTAAACATTGTTATAACAAGTAAACCCATTTAAAATAATTAAGCGTTTAAAACAGTAAAAAGTAAGAACTTGTATTTACTGTATGTATTTTGTTTTGTAATTGTATATAGTTTGTTTTGTATTGTTTTTTTTATGTATATTTATATGTCAATTTGTATTGTGTGTACTAGTGTAAGGACTACTGCCACCGGGTGAAAACATTTGTATTGTGTGTACTAGTGTAAGGACTACTGCCACCGGGTGAAAACATTTGTATTTTGTACTAGTGTAAGGACTACTGCCACCGGGTGAAAACATTTGTATTGTGTGTACTAGTGTAAGGACTACTGCCACCGGGTGAAAACATTTGTATTGTGTGTCCCAGTGTAAGGACTACTGCACCGGGTGAAACATTTGTATTGTGTGTACTAGTGTAAGGACTACTGCCACCGGGTGAAGACATTTGAATTGTGTGTACTAGTGTAAGGACTACTGCCACCGGGTGAAAACATTTGTTTGTGTACTAGTGTAAGGACTACTGCCACCGGGTGAAAACATTTGTATTGTGTGTACTAGTGTAAGGACTACTGCCACCGGGTGAAAACATTTGATTTGTGTACTAGTGTAAGGACTACTGCCACCGGGTGAAAACATTTGTATTTGTGTACTAGTGTAAGGACTACTGCTACCGGGTGAAACATTTGAATTGTGTGTACTAGTGTAAGGACTACTGCCACCGGGTGAAAACATTTGTATGTGTGTACTGTGTAAGACTACTGACACGGTGAAACATTGTATGGTGTACTAGTGTAAGGACACTGCCACCGGGTGAAACATTTGTATTGTGTGTACTAGTGTAAGGACTACTGCCACCGGGTGAAAACATTTGTTTGTGTGTACTAGTGTAAGGACTACTGCCACCGGGTGAAGACATTTGTATTGTGTGTACTAGTGTAAGGACTACTGCCACCGGGTGAAAACATTTGATTTGTGTGTACTAGTGTAAGGACTACTGCCACCGGGTGAAAACATTTGTATTGTGTGTACTAGTGTAAGGACTACTGCCACCGGGTGAAACATTTGAATTGTGTGTACTAGTGTAAGGACTACTGCTACCGGGTGAAAACATTTGATTTGTGTGTACTAGTGTAAGGACTACTGCCACCGGGTGAAAACATTTGTATTGTGTGTACTAGTGTAAGGACTACTGCCACCGGGTGAAAACATTTGTATTTTGTGTACTAGTGTAAGGACTACTGCCACCGGGTGAAAACATTTGTATTGTGTGTACTAGTGTAAGGACTACTGCCACCGGGTGAAAACATTTGATTTGTGTACTAGTGTAAGGACTACTGCCACCGGGTGAAAACATTTGTATTGTGTGTACTAGTGTAAGGACTACTGCCACCGGTGAAAACATTTGTATTGTGTGTACTAGTGTAAGGACTACTGCCACCGGGTGAAACATTTGTATTGTGTGTACTAGTGTAAGGACTACTGCCACCGGGTGAAAACATTATGTGTATAGTGTAGATACTGCCACGGTAAACATTATTGTATAGTGTAAGGACTACTGCCACCGGGTGAAAACATTTGTATTGTGTGTACTAGTGTAAGGACTACTGCCACCGGGTGAAAACATTTGTATGTGTGTACTAGTGTAAGGACTACTGCCACCGGGTGAAACATTTGTTTGTGTGTACTAGTGTAAGGACTACTGCCACCGGGTGAAAACATTTGTATTGTGTGTACTAGTGTAAGGACTACTGCCACCGGGTGAAAACATTTGTATTGTGTGTACTAGTGTAAGGACTACTGCCACCGGGTGAAAACATTTGTATTGTGTGTACTAGTGTAAGGACTACTGCCACCGGGTGAAAACATTTGTATTGTGTGTACTAGTGTAAGGACTACTGCCACCGGGTGAAAACATTTGTATTGTGTACTAGTGTAAGGACTACTGCCACCGGGTGAAAACATTTGTTGTGTGTACTAGTGTAAGGACTACTGCCACCGGTGAAAACATTTGTATTGTGTGTACTAGTGTAAGGACTATCCCTGCAAACATTGAGTGGTCTATGAAAGGACATATGGTACTTTGATGGTGTACTAGTGTAAGGACTACTGCCACCGGTGAAAACATTTGTATGTTTGTACTAGTGTAAGGACTACTGCCATCGGTGAAAACCCAATTGCAGTAAATATAATAATAATAATAATAAGTACTGCGAAATTTTTACATCGCCCGCTGTCTAACGAACACACAGGCGATTTCTTTCAATGTGTCTACCAAAATCACGTGATCAGGCAGGAATATTCCGTTAAAATAAAAAAAAAAGCTTTCTTGACGCCTTCCTGAAGAAAAGGTACAAAAAAAATGGGCGTGTTACATTCGCATTATCTCTCGTTTTGCATGTAATAAAGCGAGTATCGCTCAGTGTCTGATATGGACTAATTCTAGAAAAATTTACAAACACATTCAAATTTTGATTACAATCGGAGAATAACTTATAATTTAAATGCAAACACACACACACCGAGACTCTGCTGTCACACGCACTGCATAAGCGATATGACACTGAGTCTGTGGGAATTTCTTCCTCGACGTTTCGAGACAACTTAGTGGTTTTATCTTCAAGGGTCGAAATGTCAAAGAAGAAATGTCGGGTACCATCGAGGACCTATGGAACGATCGCCATGCGCGACAAACAAAATCTCGTCTGCATAGAGAGAAGTCAAATTAAAACTTTTTTTTACCTCATTCAGTACAGACAGTCTCCGAGCAGGTTTTCCATTTTCCAACTTATTGCCACGTGTACCACCCACAGTACATGATTCTAACCCGTACCGATGCCTTGCTGTACCTACCTGCACACAGTAGGTTATCAATTATCTCTCGCCTATTTAAACTTTTAATTTTACACAACTTCGCACGTTCACCTGACTGACAATTTATGCATTATTCATATTGGTTTTGTGTATCCTTGTGTTTACACACGAAGATAGTGACAGATCCAGTGGGCGAAAACCTGGCCTGTGTTTGGAGTTGATCTACTGAAGGACGAACTGGGTTCAGAAACTCAGTAATAAAAACTGATTGGCTTTATACACAGAAAGCATATATACACCTTTGTCACTGGGTATATGGTTGTTCTCCTAAACAATATTACATGTATTAGCCAAAACATTAGAGCAGAAATAGCCCTCATATATAAATATTTACGTGTACTCATAGAAAATGTATAGGTAAATATAACTATGCTTGGAGGTGGATGATGAGCTGCAGGCTCCGGCTTCTTTACCGCTAGGGAATGAATTCTCCTTTCATATTTTTACCCTAGGGTTTATCCTGTGGGAAGAAAGCCTCCAGGAAGTGAAGTTACTTGTAATGACGAGGTTAAAGTTGGTACTACTCGGGACGAAAACTTGAATGGTATAAACAAACTGTACCACAATACCTGCACAGCTCTTCACAAGTCATGGTCACCTTACGTTCTGGTAACAGTAGAATTTTTCAATGGCTTGAGAGCCCCTTGGGGGCCTGGGCCGCCTCATATTTTGAGGCTTCACGATCACACTTTTAGACACACCACACTCGGTAGGACTCCTCTGGACGAGTGACCAGCCCGTTGCAGAGACCTCTACCTAACAACACACAACACTCACAAGAGACAGATATCCATGCCCCGGCGGTATTCGAACCCGCAATCCCAGTAAGCGAGCGGCCGTAGACCCACGCCTTAGACCGCACGGCCACTGGGATCGGCAACAGTACAAGCAAATTTCGTAATGTTTAGGCGAGGGTCTGATCTTTATGTCCGCGCTACCAAACACACACACACAAAAGCACATCATTCCATTTTGTTACTTCTGCTGATGTAAACATTCCGACTTTCGTGTGTCTAGCACAGCGGTCGATTAAAGCTAAAACATTCATTGCAGCGCTACACACTCTACAGTCAGTGTCGCCGTTTCTAACACAAACACATTCAGCCTCTCAACGAAATTGTAACAATTCGTTGCTACGCTCAGTGAGACAGGAAGGGAGGAAGCGTGCCATCAACACAGATACAACGTCATCGGGCTGCTGCCTGCAGTGTTGCCTATTACACACCAGATTCAGGGGTAACATTTGATAGGTGATGCATGTTAATGTCATAGTGTGACAAACTTGTTGTAACGCCGTACAATCTGGTAATTTATGAGAAAGTTTAGAAAAAAAATATTCCGCTTTATTCTTCAAGTTAGAAGAAACGCCAGTATCATTAACTGCAAGTTTGTAGCAAATTACAAGCCGACTAACTAACTAACTAACTAATTCCATGGAGCAGAGTCCTTGTTGAGAAGCTAACAGGTCCTCAGCTAGTCAAGAAATTCCCCGCGTTTTATGGAACCCGAAGTTTCATTACCGCACTCACAAGAGCTTGCCACCTGTCCCTATCCTGAGCCATATCAATCCAGTCCATGTCCCCCCATCCCACTTCTTGAAGATCCATTTTAATATTACCCTCCCATCTACGCCTGAGTCTTCCAAGTGTTCTCCTTCCCTCAGATCTCCCCACCATAATCATGTATGCACCTCTCCCCTCACCCATACGTGCTACATGCCCCGCCCACCTCATCCACACAGCAGATGTATGAATATTTACTGTTGTAGAAACCTAGAATATTACACTAACGAAACAAACTGAACATTTTTTCCGAGATGCTAACATTGACGAACAACACAGGCGCCCTGCAAAATAAAACACAACACAGAACAAGTTAGGAAACTTAGGCAGGGCGTTTTCACGTCTAACGTCTTCGCTCTTTTATTATTCCTAACTATTTTTTATCTAATTAACAGCCTGCTCTGATCATGAAATTTAGAGTTAGTTGTGTTTGCTTGTAATGTTTAGATCGCTAACAGTTTGTTGTATTTTAGCTCGTAGCTTACAGAGAAAACAAAATTGTCCATTATACAAAATAGTAAGATTAATGTATTAGGTCTTGGTGCAAAACATCTCTAATTTTTGTCCGATTTTAAACAAATTTGAATTTAATCGACAGATTTTAGTAAAAATTCTCAATATAAATTTGTTAAAAGCAGTTCACTGGGAGCTGAGTTATTCCATGCGGAGGGACATACATGGCAATTATTGTGCGAAAGCGCCTAAAATCGTAGCTAGACTACACAGGATGAGGATGGGCTGGACATTATAGGATCACACTGATCAGACCCGATCAAGGACCTGATCTCTCGAACGTTTAGTTGCTATAGTCGTAGATCATCGCTAAACAAGCAACAAATTAATGATTGTAGCCGATGGTCTGTCATGTATATACCGGTACCATCCGAGTTACTTCTTAAATTTTGTTGACTAAAAAATGTATCCTCTAAACAGAAAGTTTATACGCATTTCGTTAATAAATTTACAAACTCTTCATTGCTCAAATCACATCATCTATCAACTTGTCCTTACTTCGCAAATTTCCTTCCGAACTCGTCTCTGATTTCTCACTTACATTGGAGTTGATACTCCGGTTAGCCGTTGTTCTATGATTATAAGTTGAGCCACCCATGCCGTAGTCCGTCTTACGACAGGTCCATAGCATCTTCCAAAGCGAGTTCCCCACAGAGTGCGATCTAGTGCTTTCTCTTTCAATTTACAATATCCTATTTTCCCTTAAGATTATCCAGTATCTGCTTACGTCTTCTTCATCGTCTTCCCTCACTTCTATCCTTCCTTCTATCTTTCCTTCAATAACGTGTTTTAGAAAGCAGTTCCTATGCAAGAGGTGACCAATCCAGTTTTTTTTTTTCAGGTGAAGGGCCCCGCAGCAGATGTTACGGACGCACCGCAGCCTTCAGACTTACTGTGCAACCCTGTGATGAATATGATAGTTTTTTCGTTTTTTCGTTTAATAGAGCACAGGTGGAATGAAATCGACAGGGGAAACCGAAGTACTCGGGCAAAAACCTGTCCCAGTGCCACTTTGTCCTCCACAAATCCCACATAGACTGACCCGGGATCGAACCCGGGCCTCCGCGGTGAGAGGCCGGCGACTAACAGCCTGAGCCATGGCACGGCCTTGGCCAATCCAGTTAGCATTTCTTCTTTTTATTGTATGTACGATATTCCTCTCCTCCTTCACTCTATGTAATACTTCTTCATTTCTCACACGATCGGTCCAACTGATCTCCATTCTTCTCCAGCACCACATTTAAAAAACTTTCAAAGCATGCAAGATAAGTATACTGCAAATATATAAAGGACCAGTCATTTCAACACATCCGAAAAAGGATCTTATGGTCACGCGTTATTACGTGTAATTATTGTGCGTAATTATTCTGAAACAACGTGCAAATCCACGGACAATTCTTTTCGAAAAAAAGAAGGTACTGGCTACTCTTTCGAAACAAGTGCACCTGGAGAAGAAAATCGAAGCAGGGATTCCCTAATACGCTCACTACTCGATCGTTGTTTGAATCAAATTTCGAAACACCCTGTGGGGCTCAGTGTGATGACCATTAGTAATAAACACTCACAGTGCATTACTACACGATTTAATTAAAATACTTCGTTCTTGTCTGCATTTTCTACAAATATGATTTCTCGACCCGGGTGCTAAGTAAAATGTTTCGTAACGTTTGTGCATTAAAATAATGGAATGTCTGCGTCTCATCTAAAGGGATGCTAGAGGACAGAAAATGTGCGGTGTGCTCTACAGAAACAGGAATGCAGAGAACGTTACACAAAAGGAACGTATTATATCCAGCTCTTACTTTCTGAGCTGTTATATTTACATTAACGTAATGCCAGTTGAAATAGCAAGGAAAGCCTCTACATTTGTTATACGCATCACAAAAACTATGAGCCATAAAATGTCATCCAGTAGTGATAATGTTAACGCATGAAGTGTTTTGTGTCTCGGTAAAGGTAAAGCAATCCCATTACAGACCAGGACAGGCCATTAGGATTCCAGGAAGTTGAGGCTCCCAGATTTCTATACAATCGGCACATGAAGGTGGTAAGGTTGTCAGCCCTACGCACCGGCCACCTTTACGCCCCAGGAAATATTTCTGGTACTCATTTCTGTTAGAGGCTGAGTCGACCCCCAGGGCCATAATGCGACCGAAACGATTATGTCAATGAAAACTTCCAATGACACCATCGGGACAGAGTATATAATTTCTATCAACATCATTAATTCCCTATCATCTTTTTTTTTTTTATGACCATCTACATTTAATCTGTTCTTTTTTTGTACATTTTATCCTCTCTGTTGTATTTGTCTGTTTACAATTATTTCCCACTCCTTCCTCCATCTCCTTTACGTTAAAGAAGTTTAGGTAACTATAGCTCGAAATGTTATACTTCAGGAACTTACGTAATATTGATAACAATGTGCATGGTATTCACTCTTTTGTACCAAAGTTCTGCTGCTGACCGCCAGGTCGCTTCTCGACAGCAAAAATACACACACGACCTCGATACGCTTTAATAAATGTGAAAGCAAGTACATGCATTATCGAATGATACGCCGAGGCCATTTGGCGTTCAAGGACATCTACCAGGCAGTGATGACAACTGGCTTTGGTGTTCTGCGGGCGCAAACAAACAGTAAATTGGTTTTGGCGTGTATAACACTGACAGGCGCGTGGAGGGTAACATAAGAAGTAGGGGTGACACAAGTCTGGAAAAATTATGTTTTTTGACGTCTGAATTGAAGCATGAATAGAAATGTTTCGTAAGCAAAATTGTGGTAATTTCTCACCTAAGTCTCCTGACTGTCTGCCAGATGGCTCTGGCGGTCACATCAGGATCGATAGAAAGCAGCGCGGCCAGTTGGCCAGTCACCAACTGCCACGAATGCGCACGACCCAGTAACCTCGGAAAGAGAAGGCCTGAGCCCATATAGGGCTGTTGAGCCATGGTTATTATTATTATTATTATTATTATTATTATAACGTCTGAATTGAAGCAATTTGAACATAAATTGTAGCTGATGCGTTGTGACGAGGAACAAATGAAGGGGCGAGTAAAGGCGAGAAGGACATAGTAAATTTTAGTCTCAAGACCTGACAGATAGAGATCCTTGGAATTTATAAGCATAAATATAAGGATAATACTAAAATGGTTGTTAAGAAATAGGTATGGTGATACAATATAGATTCAACTGGCTCAGAAAAAAAGTGTAATAACTCGCTCTTATTAAATGACGCAATAAACATTCGACTCTTATAAAATACGGAGAACATTACTAGCTGAGTGACCATCAGCTTCTAAATGTAAACGCTGTTTTATGAAGTTTAGATTCAAATTTATCCGTATTAACCCGCCGATTATTCTTTGGCGGTCAAGTATAAATATACCGAGTCATTTCCCCATCAGACGTTTCATTTAAAATTTGCTTCTTTAGTATTTTGTATAAGTTGCTTGACTTATTTTGCAAGGTGCAGTACCTTTGGTTCACAGCATGAAAATATCTCACGAGTTTGGTACTTAGAATGTCTTAGGCTCGAAATTTTAAGTTCTGACAGCGGTTTTTATGAAGGTGTTAAATTTTGTCGGTTTGTAAATAGTTACTGACGTGTCGGAGGGGATTTGTAAATAGTTACTGACGTGTCGGAGGGTATTTGTAAATAGTTACTGACGTGTCGGAGGGATTTGTAAATAGTTACTGACGTGTCGGAGGGTATTTGTAAATAGTTACTGACGTGTCGGAGGGGATTTGTAAATAGTTACTGATGTGTCGGAGGGGATTTGTAAATAGTTACTGACGTGTCGGAGGTATTTGTAAATAGTTACTGACGTGTCGGAGGGGATTTGTAAATAGTTACTGACGTGTCGGAGGGGATTTGTAAATAGTTACTGACGTGTCGGAGGGGATTTGTAAATAGTTACTGACGTGTCGGAGGGTATTTGTAAATAGTTACTGACGTGTCGGAGGGTATTTGTAAATAGTTACTGACGTGTCGGAGGATATTTGTAAATAGTTACTGACGTGTCGGAGGGTATTTGTAAATAGTTACTGACGTGTCGGATGGTATTTGTAAATAGTTACTGACGTCTCGGAGGGGATTTGTAAATAGTTACTGACGTGTCGGAGGGGATTTGTAAAGTTACTGTCGTGTCGGAGGGGATTTGTAAATAGTTACTGACGTATCGGAGGGGATTTGTAAATAGTTACAGACGTGTCGGAGGGATTTGTAAATAGTTACTGACGTATCGGAGGGGATTTGTAAATAGTTACTGACGTGTCGGAGGGTATTTGTAAATAGTTACTGACGTGTCGGAGGGTATTTGTAAATAGTTACTGACGTGTCGGAGGGGATTTATAAATAGTTACTGACGTGTCGGAGGGTATTTGTAAATAGTTACTGACGTGTCGGAGGGGATTTGTAAATAGTTATTGACGTGTCGGAGGGGATTTGTAAATAGTTACTGACGTGTCGGAGGGGATTTGTAAATAGTTACTGACGTGTCGGAGGGGATTTGTAAATAGTTACTGACGTGTCGGAGGGGATTTGTAAATAGTTACTGACGTGTCGGAGGGTATTTGTAAATAGTTACTGACGTGTCGGAGGGGATTTTTGCCTCAATCTTCAGTATATGGCATGCTTGGAGTTGCAGAACCTGAAGATGGAGGAAGCACACGTCTCCAAACCGTCGGTAACTGGTAACTATTTACCAATCAACACGAGCTGTATAAACTGCACAGGTAACAAATCTTTATTGAATAAAACTAAAAATTTAAACAATAAATTTAATGAATTAGGCAGCAAATAGGATAGCGAGATGAAGAGGTTTAAAGTTACCGAGAGCTAAAAGCTAGTTGAAAAAGTAGAATTAAACAATGCGATTTGTTGCTTACAAACTAAGTAACGAAATCCGTGGAGTAGAGCTCTTACGAAGAAGCTGACAGTTCCTAAGCTGTTCAAGAAAATACCTGCATTCTACGTAACGTTAATGTTCATTACCGTCTCTACAACAGCCCAACACGTGTCCCTATTCTTAGCTAGATAAATTCAGTCGAACATAATTCTTAAATATGTATTTTAATATTATTCCCCCCATCTAGGTATATGTCTTAGAAGTGGTCCCGTTTCTTCAGGTTTCCACACCAAAACTCTGTATCCATTTCTTTTCTCTCACACACGTACCACATGCACCACCAAACCTATAATTCACCAACTTTATCACGCAAATAATATTTGGTGAAGAGCAACATATGTGAAGCTCCCCATTATATACTGTTTGCTAGCCTCACTTACAGGCCCAAATGCAATACATATATACATACATATATATTTTGTTGCTACTATATATCATTAATCGGCTATTGTGTGTCACATACTTTATGCTGTGTATATTTGAAGCTTATTTAACGACGCTCTTCATAACAAATTATATGCGTCAAAAGATTGGATGATCATGAGTAAATCACAAAGAATATAGGATGAAATGATAGTTATGTACAACTGTATGTTTATGTACAACTGTTTATGTACAACTGTATGTTTATGTACAACTGTATGTTTATGTACAACTGTTTATGTACAACTGTATGTTTATGTACAACTGTACGTTTATGTACAACTGTATGTTTATGTACAACTGTTTATGTACAACTGTATGTTTATGTAAACTGTATGTTTATGTACAACTGTATGTTTATGTAAACTGTACGTTTATGTACAACTGTATGTTTATGTACAACTGTTTATGTACAACTGTATGTTTATGTACAACTGTATGTTTATGTACAACTGTATGTTTATGTACACCTGTTTATGTACAACTGTATGTTTATGTACAACTGTATGTTTATGTACAACTGTATGTTTATGTACAACTGTATGTTTATGTACAACTGTTTATGTACAACTGTATGTTTATGTAAACTGTACGTTTATGTACAACTGTATGTTTATAAAACTGTATGTTTATGCACAACTGTTTATGTACAACTGTATGTTTATGTACAACTGTATGTTTATGTACAACTGTATGTTTATGTACAACTGTATGTTTATGTACAACTGTTTGTTTATGTACAACTGTTTGTTTATGTACAACTGTTTATGTACAACTGTATGTTTATGTACAACTGTATGTTTATGTACAACTGTTTATGTACAACTGTATGTTTATGTACAACTGTATGTTTATGTACAACTGTATGTTTATGTACAACTGTATGTTTATGTACAACTGTATGTTTATGTACAACTGTATGTTTATGTACAACTGTATGTTTGTGTACAACTGTTTATGTACAACTGTATGTTTATGCAACTCTTCAGTGACACCTAACACGTTATATTACATACGTTATCTTGGAGACTAGTTTCAGTTTTGGAAATGAGCCATAATCAGGCCGCTAAACAGACTCTAAAATAGAAAGCTCTGTATCTTACAGGAAGTATATCTTCCCCTTTACATCGATGTATAACTTATAAATGTATATAATGTTTACATAAATTTATGATGTATTCATCGATATAAAGGGGAAGATCTTCTTCCTATAATATACAATATAAATGTATATAAACATTATAATGCCGATCCCGGTGGCCGCGCTGTCTAAAGCGTGGGTTTAGGGCCGCTCGCTTGCTGAGATTGTGGGTTCGAATCCCACCGGGGGCACGGATGTCTGCCTGTTGTGAGTGTTGTGTGTTGTCAGGTAGAGGTCTCTGCGACGGGCTGGTCACTCGTCCAGAGGAGTCCTACCGACTGTGGTGTGTCTAATGTGTGTGATCGTGAAGCCTCGAAAAATGAGGCGGCCTGGGCCCCCAAGGGGCTGTCGAGCCATTGAAAAAAAAACATTATAATACTCATATACATTTATAAAGTATCCATCGATATATCGTTCCTATAATCTACAAAACTTTCCATTTGACATTCTTGTTAGCGGCCTGATGATGGCTTATTTCCAGAGCCGAAACTAGTCGCCAAGTTAACATAAGTAACATAATTCGTTAGGTGTCATTTAATATTTGAATAAACATCCACTTGTGATTAATACACCAAAGGGTATGTTCTATATAAAGACAGTGACGTAACTTAAGTTAGTATTGTCGTTAGTACTTGTGTCGAGTTACTGAAGAAAACCAGGAAGATTATCAGTCAGTATAATCTGTGTGTTTGCCGGTTTTTTCACTCAGAATGCTTCCAATTGCAGGTCAAAAGCATTACGGTTTACATAAAAGTGTTGAGCAGGAGTTGTGTACATTTTAGAGGGCACTGTACCATGTTGTCAGTATAACTTATATCTCCACTCGCCCCACAACATCTCGATTTGTATTCGTACTGCGCGATCCATCAGGTAGTACTTAGTGCTCAGTCATCAATCATATTCACAAAGTAACCACGGTGATTAGCGTCAAGAGAATCATGGCTTCATATAGTTTTTATTTCGTCTTGGAGACTTCTGAGTCAGAAGAAAGAAAGCGACGACCGTCCTTTCCTGTGCGCTTGAATCAAATCGACTGACGAATAAAGACGCTTTCTTGCAAGACTTGGCTATCAGTTTCTGTAGCAACATAATGCCATCTACCGTCGATACAAAGATTATATTAGCTGCCAACGGCGTCCTACAAATTGTACGTATTCTACATGGAAATTTTAGTAGACTACCTACCTCCCCGAAATAAAAACGACATGGCCCGGTGGATATGTAACATAATTTATTGTTTATTAAACGACGCTGTATGCTGTTCAGCCTAAAGACGTCGAATTATTAATTCCTATTACTTAATATTTCAATTATTTGTGTAGCATGATAACAAATGATGCAAGGTGTACACGTGAAATTAAATACAGAATTGCCATGGCAAAAGCAGCATTCAACAAGAAGAAAAATCTTTTCACCAGCAAACTGGACTTAAATTTAAGTAAGAAACTAGTAAAGTGCTACATTTGGAGCGTAGCTTTGTGTGGTGCTGAAACGTGGACACTTGGGAAAGTGGATCGGAAGTATCTGGAAAGTTTTGATATGTGGTGCTGGAGAAGAATGGAGAAGATCAGTTGGACCGATCGTGTGAGAAATGAAGAAGTGTTACATAGAGTGAAGGAGGAGAGGAATATCGTACATACAATAAAAAGAAGAAAGGCTAACTGGATTGGTCACATCTTGCGTAGGAACTGGCTTCTGAAACATGTGATTGAAGGAAAGTTAGAGGGAAGGATAGAAATGACGGGAAGACGAGGGAGAAGACGTAAGCAGCTATTGGATGACCTTAAGGAAAAGAGGAGATACTGTAAATTGAAAGAGGAAGCACTAGATCGCACCCTGTGGAGAACTCGCTTTGGAAGAGGCTACGGACCTGTCGTAAGACAGACTACAGAATGAATGAATTACTTATCAAGTTTGATGGCTGAAGGAATCGGGGTTTACATTCAGGTACCATTTCGGACTGCTTGAATCTTGAAGATGGGACCGATAGGTTTTCCCGAAACGTCAGTAGTTAACTACCAATCTACGCTGCGTAACATCCCAGAAGAAGGAAGATATCATCTGCCATCTCGATGTTTGATGAAAGGCAAGGAAATTGTGAGTCGAGAAATTTGGTCCCGGGATTGGTTTTTCGAACCCGGGGTCACCGAATGTGTAGTAGCTGGAACCGAAATGCAGGTTATATAAGACTTAACTCGGAGAACTGAGGCTATAACAGCGGTCTTCATACAGCCTCACCATAACACGATGTTACTGCGTCGACTATAAAATAATTATCGACTTTTTAAGGATCGTGGTTACTTCGAAACGTAGGTAACTATTTATTGGTAGCCACGGCGTAATCTCCCGAAGACTTGAGCACTAAGACCTACTTGTCAACTGCAGCTGAACACATTGCAAAATACTTATGTCTAATTTGTACAGCGTATTTAATAATGCAACACAAAACACCAGGCAATACCCCACAAGCCTCTTTCTATACATGTCACAATTTGCATCAAACTGCAAAATAAGAAACTTAAACATTGGGAAATTTCGATACAAATATGGAGAATCAGAGACAGTGTCAATTTTAGCTGTGGGCTCAGATAATTCCTTTGTACTGCGGCCTATTTTCCGGGAGAAAGCCGAATAGTTCAGAGAAATTCTATCTTGACACTAAACCCGGAAATCAGCGGCGAGAAGCCGGCAATTGATTCAGTGAGCTACAGTTAGGTTTATCACACGAATCTAATACAAAGCTACAAACTGCTTACTAAAATTTAAGTCCATAACCTCTCAGAGTTAGTGGCAATAATTTATTGACTAAATTTTAGCGACGTGTAAAATCCTGAATAAAGATTTTTAATCAAATCGGGCAAGAAATTTAACTTTATGGACAGTTTTACATATAAACATAATTACCAGTGTGTTTCGAACGGTTAAAGCAACCTGATAATTAAAACCGGTTTTAATACCGGTAGTATATGCTACGCAGTTGAGATTAGGCAGTACAGGCGATTTTTTCTCATCTCCCTTTCCTTGAAGCCACAAGACAGACTCAGACCCGACTGTTACAGACACTTCGCTTCGCCACACCGCCAGATGAAGCCCTTCTGCCTCGCACCGATCGTTACAACTAACATATCAACAGCAGAACGCAATTTCAGCAGCAGGAACATACATGCAGGCCATAAAGTCGTGTTCTACATGGAGACTGCATATAGATCCGTGAGGGTTCCCACAGAATGTGTAGAAATATGCGTCTTAAAATTAGCTAGAAAAGAAATGTGAGGTACATTCATCACCAAAGAATAATTATAATTCTCTGACGACTTAAAGATTTCACTTCAGATCTTTGTTAGGTTTGACGTATTTTTGGCGCGGTCCCTTACAAAATAAAATTGAAAAAAGGGGCTATTAACTGCGCTATGTCTCTATGTGCGCATGTTAAGGCCTTTGGAACATCTCAATGAATGCTCATAAAAATTCACATTAGCGAGTGTCTGTCAAAGCACTTCAGTACCTATTAAATTGCAGAGCAGTAACGTAATGTCCATACGACACCTACTTGCATCTTGAGAATAAATCTTACTAACTCAATGCAAGGCCGTGCCATGGCTTAGGCGGTTAGTCGCCGGCCTCTCACCGTCGAGGCCCAGGTTCGATGCCGATCCCAGTGGCCGCGCGGTCTAAGGCGTGGGTCTTCGGCCGCTCGCTTACTAGGATCGTGGGTTCGAATGCCGATCCAGTGGCCGTGCGGTCTAGGGCGTGGGTCTGCGGCCGCTCGCTTACTAGGATTGTGGGTTCGAATCCCACCGGGGGCATGGATGTTTGTGTTGTGTTTGTTGTAAGGACGGTAATATGGAACGTAAAGTGACATGAAGGACGAAAGGATTTAAACAGTACAAAAACTGGATCAAAGGGAAAACCCCCCGGACAGGCAAAAAAAAAAAAAAAAAAAAATCCCACCGGGGGCATGGATGTTTGTCTGTTGTGTTGTAAAAAGACGGTTGTGGACCGTAAGTGACATGAAAAGGACGAAAAAGGACTAATACAGAACAAAAATGGATCAAAGAGGAAAACCCAGGAATTAGTAAAAAAAAAAAATCCCAGATCAGTCAATGTGGGATTTGTGGTGGACAAAGTGGCGCTGGGACAGGTTTTTCTCCGAGTACTTCGGTTTTCCCCCGTCAGTTTAATTCCACCGGTGCTCCGTTACTTGTAAAAACAAAAAAGAAAAAAAATCATCTTCATCACAGGGTTATACAATAAGAACCAATGCTGCGGTGCGTCCGTAGTATCTGCTGCGGGGCCTGAAAAAACTCCATGCAAAATCCTTTCGTACCTACAGGGTGTATCAAGCAAAAATTGTATAAGGAAATAAGTACACGTTTTATATCAAACACATTTTCACCATAGATTATTGTTTTAATTTAAGCCTCATTAAACCTTTAAGTGCTAAAACAAACCTGAATTATGTTTAAGGATTCATACCGTACCGCGCAGTAAACACACTCCATTTCGGTTACAAATACCTATCTGTTGACGTTTCTTGTCCTCTGGCGCAACAGCCCAACTCGGTTCTAGGCAGCGTAATTTTTTAGCTTTCTAGATCACACACAATTAGATACACACACCAGGTAGGCCGCTACCTACACAACAAACATAAGACACGAAAATCCGTGCACTCGGATTCAAACACGCGACCCAAGCAATCTGACCGTACGGCCACCGGAATCGATCAATTAACGTGTACAGGAAAGTAATAGCTGTCTTTTCTGAGATCCACACAAAACACATAAATACACTGTGTGGGCAGAACGTAGAATTGTTGAATGTTAAACATGGTGGTACATATAGTAACCATGGGCTTTATATTTAAAGATCCAGTCCGTACCGCGCAGTAAACACACTCCGTCTCAGTTGTACAAACCAGTCAGTTAATGCTGTACAGTGAAATAATAGCTGTTTGTTCTGAGATCCACACAAAACACATAAATACAGTCCGTACCGCGCAGTAAACACACTCCGTCTCAGTTATACAAACCAGTCAGTTAATGCTGTACAGTGAAATAATCGCTGTTTGTTCTGAGATCCACACAAAACACATAAATACAGTCCGTACCGCGCAGTAAACACACTCCGTCTCAGTTATACAAACCAGTCAGTTAATGCTGTACATTGAAATAATAGCTGTTTGTTCTGAGATCCACACAAAACACATAAATACAGTCCGTACCGCGCAGTAAACACACTCCGTCTCAGTTATACAAACCAGTCAGTTAATGCTGTACAGTGAAATAATCGCTGTTTGTTCTGAGATCCACACAAAACACATAAATACAGTCCGTACCGCGCAGTAAACACACTCCGTCTCATTTATACAAACCAGTCAGTTAATGCTGTACAGTGAAATAATCGCTGTTTGTTCTGAGATCCACACAAAACACATAAATACAGTCCGTACCGCGCAGTAAACACACTCCGTCTCAGTTATACAAACCAGTCAGTTAATGCTGTACAGTGAAATAATAGCTGTTTGTTCTGAGATCCACACAAAACACATAAATACAGTCCGTACCGCGCAGTAAACACACTCCGTCTCAGTTATACAAACCAGTCAGTTAATGTTGTACAGTGAATAATCGCTGTTTGTTCTGAGATCCACACAAAACACATAAATACAGTCCGTAGCGCGCAGTAAACACACTCCGTCTCAGTTATATAGGTGTGGATGCTTTGTAAGGTGTGGATGTTTTGTAATGTGTGTATGGTGTTCTAATATGTGTACTTGTATTTACTGTATGTATTTTTTTTTGTATGTGTATGGGTGTTTTTGTAAGGTGTGGATGTATTTGTAAGGTATGGTGTTCTAATATGTGTACTTGTATTTACTGTATGTATTTTGTTTTTTATGTGTATGGGTGTTTTTGTAAGGTGTGGATGTATTTGTAAGGTATGGATGTTTTTGTAAGGTGTGGATGCTTTTGTAAGGAGTGGATGCTTTTGTAAGGTGTGGATGTTTTTGTAATGTGTGTACGGTGTTCTAATGTGTGTACTTGTATTTACTGTATGTATTTTTTTGTATGTGTATGGGTGTTTTTGTAAGGTGTGGATGTTTTGTAAGGTGTGGATGTTTTTGTAAGGTATGGATGCTTTTGTAAGGAGTGGATGCTTTTGTAAGGTGTGAATGTTTTTGTAATGTGTGTACGGTGTTCTAATGTGTGTACTTGTATTTACTGTATGTATTTTTTTTGTATGTGTAAGGGTGTTTTTGTAAGGTGTGGATGTATTTGTAAGGTGTGGATGTTTTTGTAAGGTATGGATGCTTTGGTAAGGAGTGGATGCTTTTTTAATGTGTGGATGTTTTTGTAATGTGTGTACGATGTTCTAATGTATGTACTTGTATTTACTGTATGTATTTTGTTTTGTAATTGTGTATAGTTTGTTTTGTATTGTTATTTTTATGTATATTATATGTCCATTTGTATTGTGTGTACTAGTGTAAGGACTACTGCCACCGGGTGAAAACATTTGTATTGTGTGTACTAGTGTAAGGACTACTGCCACCGGGTGAAAACATTTGTATTGTGTGTACTAGTGTAAGGACTACTGCCACCGGGTGAAAACATTTGTATTGTGTGTACTAGTGTAAGGACTACTGCCACCGGGTGAAAACATTTGTATTGTGTGTACTAGTGTAAGGACTACTGCCACCGGGTGAAAACATTTGTATTGTGTGTACTAGTGTAAGGACTACTGCCACCGGGTGAAAACATTTGTATTGTGTGTACTAGTGTAAGGACTACTGCCACCGGGTGAAAACATTTGTATTGTGTGTACTAGTGTAAGGACTACTGCCACCGGGTGAAAACATTTGTATTGTGTGTACTAGTGTAAGGACTACTGCCACCGGGTGAAAACATTTGTATTGTGTGTACTAGTGTAAGGACTACTGCCACCGGGTGAAAACATTTGTATTGTGTGTACTAGTGTAAGGACTACTGCCACCGGGTGAAAACATTTGTATTGTGTGTACTAGTGTAAGGACTACTGCCACCGGGTGAAAACATTTGTATTGTGTGTACTAGTGTAAGGACTACTGCCACCGGGTGAAAACATTTGTATTGTGTGTTACTAGTGTAAGGACTACTGCCACCGGGTGAAAACATTTGTATTGTGTGTACTAGTGTAAGGACTACTGCCACCGGGTGAAAACCCAATTGCAGTAAATAATAATAATAATATACAAACCAGTCAGTTAATGCTGTACAGTGAAATAATAGCTGTTTGTTCTGAGATCCACACAAAACACATAAATACAGTCCGTACCGCGCAGTAAACACACTCCGTCTCAGTTATACAAACCAGTCAGTTAATGTTGTACAGTGAAATAATCGCTGTTTGTTCTGAGATCCACACAAAACACATAAATACAGTCCGTACCGCGCAGTAAACACACTCCGTCTCAGTTATACAAACCAGTCAGTTAATGTTGTACAGTGAAATAATCGCTGTTTGTTCTGAGATCCACACAAAACACATAAATACAGTCCGTACCGCGCAGTAAACACACTCCGTCTCAGTTATACAAACCAGTCAGTTAATGTTGTACAGTGAAATAATCGCTGTTTGTTCTGAGATCCACACAAAACACATAAATACAGTCCGTACCGCGCAGTAAACACACTCCGTCTCAGTTATACAAACCAGTCAGTTAATGCTGTACAGTGAAATAATCGCTGTTTGTTCTGAGATCCACACAAAACACATAAATACAGTCCGTACCGCGCAGTAAACACACTCCGTCTCAGTTATACAAACCAGTCAGTTAATGCTGTACAGTGAAATAATCGCTGTTTGTTCTGAGATCCACACAAAACACATAAATACAGTCCGTACCGCGCAGTAAACACACTCCGTCTCAGTTATACAAACCAGTCAGTTAATGCTGTACAGTGAAATAATCGCTGTTTGTTCTGAGATCCACACAAAACACATAAATACACTGTGTGGGCAGAACGTAGAATTGTTGAATGTTAAACATGGTGGTACATATAGTAACAAGTAGGCCCTAGAAAGTTAAGTAAAAGTGTCTCATATTTTCTCATCTCACAATTTAAGAACTGGAAAATCTAGAGGCACAAAAAAGAATACATACACTGAGAATTGTTTTCTTATGCTTGCTTTTCCTAACTTGTTATTATCCTGTAGACACGAATTTATATTGCATGTATATATACAGTCTATATCAAATTTTAAAAACTAAATCTGCCTAGTGTTCGAAGAAGTAAAGCTGAAACAAAGGTATGATTACACGCTCTATCTCTGTCGTGATACCCTTCGGCTAAAGTGAGCATAAGGAATTAAGTAACAAACAAATTTATTATGAATCTTCTTTGAGAAGCTAGTATTTGCTTTGTCAAGATGTTAAACTCTGTATAACACAATACGTTGCATTGTTACGATACCTTTGTTAAACTCTGTATAACACAATATATTTCATTGTTACGATACCTCTGTTAAACTCTGTATAACACAATACATTGCATTGTTACGACACCTCTGTTGAACTCTGTATAACACAACATATTGCATTGTTACGATACCTCTGTTAAACTCTGTATAACACAATACATTGCATTGTTACGACACCTCTGTTGAACTCTGTATAACACAACATATTGCATTGTTACGATACCTCTGTTAAACTCTGTATAACACAATACATTGCATTGTTACGATACCTCTGTTAAACTCTGTATAACACAATATATTGCATTGTTACGATACCTCTGTTAATCTCTGTATAACACAATATATTGCATTGTTACGATACCTCTGTTGAACTCTGTATAACACAATATAGTGCATTGTTACGATACCTCTGTTGAACTCTGTACAACACAATACATTGCATTGTTACCATACCTCTGTTAAACTCTGTATAACACAATATATTGCATTGTTACGATACCTCTGTTGAACTCTGTATAACACAATATAGTGCATTGTTACGATACCTCTGTTGAACTCTGTATAACACAATATATTGCATTGTTACGATACCTCTGTTAAACTCTGTATAACACAATGCATTGCATTGTTACGATACCTCTGTTAATCTCTGTATAACACAATACATTGCATTGTTACGATACCTCTGTTAAACTCTGTATAACACAATACATTGCATTGTTACGATACCTCTGTTAATCTCTGTATAACACAATATATTGCATTGTTACGATACCTCTGTTGAACTCTGTATAACACAATATAGTGCATTGTTACGATACCTCTGTTGAACTCTGTACAACACAATACATTGCATTGTTACGATACCTCTGTTAAACTCTGTATAACACAATATATTGCATTGTTACGATACCTCTGTTGAACTCTGTATAACACAATATAGTGCATTGTTACGATACCTCTGTTGAACTCTGTATAACACAATATATTTCATTGTTACGATACCTCTGTTAAACTCTGTATAACACAATGCATTGCATTGTTACGATACCTCTGTTAAACTCTGTACAACACAATACATTGCATTGTTACGATACCTCTGTTAAACTCTGTATAACACAATGCATTGCATTGTTACGATACCTCTGTTAAACTCTGTATAACACAATACATTGCATTGTTACGATACCTCTGTTAAACTCTGTATAACACAATATATTGCATTGTTACGATACCTCTGTTGAACTCTGTATAACACAATACATTGCATTGTTACGATACCTCTGTTGAACTCTCTATAACACAACGCATTGCATTGTTACGATACCTCTGTTAAACTCTGTATAACACAATACATTGCATTGTTACGATACCTCTGTTAAGCTCTATATAACACAATGCATTGCATTGTTACGATACCTCTGTTAAACTCTGTATAACACAATACATTGCATTGTTACGATACCTCTGTTAAACTCTGTATAACACAATGCATTGCATTGTTACGATACCTCTGTTAATCTCTGTATAACACAATACATTGCATTGTTACGATACCACTGTTAAACTCTGTATAATACAATACATTGCATTGTTACAATACCTCTGTTAAACTCTGTATAACACAATACATTGCATTGTTACGATACCTCTGTTGAACTCTGTATAACACAATATATTGCATTGTTACGATACCTCTGTTAAACTCTGTATAACACAATGCATTGCATTGTTACGATACCTCTGTTAAACTCTGTACAACACAATACATTGCATTGTTACGATACCTCTGTTAAACTCTGTATAACACAATTCATTGCATTGTTACGATACCTCTGTTGAACTCTGTATAACACAATATATTGCATTGTTACGATACCTCTGTTAAACTCTGTATAACACAATACATTGCATTGTTACGATACCTCTGTTAAACTCTATATAACACAATGCATTGCATTGTTACGATACCTCTGTTAAACTCTGTATAACACAATACATTGCATTGTTACGATACCTCTGTTGAACTCTGTATAACACAATATAGTGCATTGTTACGATACCTCTGTTAAACTCTGTACAACACAATACATTGCATTGTTACGATACCTCTGTTAAACTCTGTATAACACAATATATTGCATTGTTACGATACCTCTGTTGAACTCTGTATAACACAATATAGTGCATTGTTACGATACCTCTGTTGAACTCTGTATAACACAATACATTGCATTGTTACGATACCTCTGTTGAACTCTGTATAACAAAATACATTGCATTGTTACGATACCTCGAGCATGATCTCTATTTTGAGCCACCCCACTCTATTTCTTGAACACACATTCCCATTTATTATCGTTTTCTGTTACCTTACACGTGTGGGGCAGTAAATGTACACCAAAACGGCAAACCAGTTTTTGAAGACTGACCTCACATTTCAGTCCTTATTTGCTTCTGTAGCCTAGTCTGAAGCATTTTGACATATTCTACTGTCACGAACTGAAATGTAATTCGTCATATGTTATTTGAAGTAGACAAAAGCACTTAACCTTGGCCACAGGCCCTTCACTAGTTTCAGGGATAAAATGCACTGACGTTGAGAACACACAAAACATTACCCCAGACTTAGTGCAGGCAGGAACATTCCACACATCTATCCTAGACAGTAGGAGAGGATTTGTCTGTCTCGGAGATGAGCTCTACTGCTTAGCCAGATTTCATGGACATGGTCCTACAAATACAGAATATCCATAAATGTTGTTTGCGATTCGAATCCAGATAAGAATTCACATATGAAAGTGTGTTGGGGCTCCA